>JAJAGP010006222.1:0-23842 GCA_025084515.1 Ancistrus triradiatus | reverse complement strand
ATTTGTTAGGGAATCAGATGGCTGCATCATAGATGGGACTGTGGTAGCCTAGCGGTTAAGGTACTGGACTCTGGCCCAGAAGGTCCAGGGTTCAAATCCCACCTCTGTTGGGTCCTTGAGCAAACCCTTAACCCACAATTGCTTGGGTTGTAAGATTGTACCAATTGTAAGTCGCGCTGGATAAGGGTGTCTGCTAAATGCTGTAAATGTAAATGCATCAAAAATACGGAAATCATGGGTATATATCAAAAGCTAATGTCAGTGATTTCTATATCCATATGGGGGTGGGGTCGGGGGAGATAATGGAACGAAGCAGTAGAGAGAAGTATTTTGTTTGTTTGGTCACATGAGGTTTATATTCCAGAGTTCAGGGGCAGTGACACTGAAGTGCCACAGTTTTGTATATTGGTTACTGAAAGGTGACTGGATTGAAATTACTTCATAGATTACTGTTGGAAGTGGGAGTTAGTTATATCATCATTGTCGATGTATCATCAGTCTTGGACCACATTAGTATGTCTTGTCATAGTTTAAGTAAAAGAAAGTTTGTGGTCAGCCTGTGCTTGCCATCCTGTATGCAGCTGGTGGGGGTAAAGGTGGGAGGAGTGACAGAAGCAGTAGGCTGGGTGCTGAGACAGATTTGTGAGTCATCAGCATAAAAGTGGAATTTAAGACCACGCTGGTGATTCATAGACCTGTGAGGAAGCATGTGAATGATAAGAACGGGACCCAGGACTGAGTCTTGTGAAACTGATGCAGTGAGAGATTTACTGGACCAAAGGAGATTAGGTTTTGCCAGTCAGTCCTATGATCTCAACCATTCTAAGATTACTGTGAATTTCTCAAATTGATTGTAGACAGGAGATTAGTGTATTATGATTAAATATGAATGCTGAGCTCAGATCTATATTTAGCTTCGACTCATTTGAGTTGGTGGATTTAATGCTGTGGTAGGGACAAAGGCTCAAACTGGCAGGACCTGTGCTTGCACCTGGAGAGCTACAGCCCTTTGAATACTGCTAAAAGAAAGGGACAGGTCGAGATCAACAAGCAGGGGCTAGTGCCATTGCAAAATCAGTGCGATGGAATCTGAAAATTCCGTGGTGATATTTTGGGTGAAACATTTTGCCAGCACCCCAAAACAGCTGCAATCTGACTGAGGCTGCAAGATGGCACTAACATGCAGCTGGTAATACCAACAGCTGCTTCTGCATTATCAAATAGACACACTAAAAGCAAAACAGCCAAGCAAAGCTCAAAACCAAACTCACGAGTCAGCTAAGCAGTTAGCAAGAGAAACATCACATGATATAAAGTAAAGTTTGACTTTTACCGCAGTGTAACAGCACTATGTTAACTAAGCAAAGTTATCATAATCCTTAATCCAGTCTTACAATCCAAGCAATTGTGGGTTAAGAGTCTTGCTCAAGGAGCCAACAGTGGCAACTTGGCAGAGGTGGGATTTGAACCCTGGTCCCTCTGGTTCATAGTCCAGTACCCTAACCGCTAAGCCACCACAGTCCCACTTCACAACTCACCATACAATTTTAGTTACATCAAAACAGGCCCAAATCATGATAGTGGCACCACCATGTTTCACAGATGGGATAAGGTTCTTATGCTGGAATGCAGTGTTTTCTTTTATCCAGACATAAAGCTTCTCATTTCAACCAAAACAGTCATATTTATGCTTAAATATACAGTAGAAAATTATAAAGGGAACACAAACCTTCAAACACCATTGCAGATTGAAAACAAAACTGCACAGTGCGTTCTGGGAAATGTAGCTGTTATATATTCTGTAGTGAAAATGTTCAGGCTAGTGAGAACTACACCACATTTTTTTATTCATACGTGTGTTTAGTAAAGTGGACAAATCACCAAAAGACTATTTGTTTTAAATAGATAAAGTCTGGATTGTGAGTGACACAGTGGGTAGTGTATCACCTCACAACTCTAAAGCTAAGGTTCGAATCCTGGCCCAGACTCCACCTGTCTAGAGTTTTTGTATTCATCCCATGTCTGGATGGGCGTCATCTGAGTACTCCGGATTCCATCTGTGCCAAGCTGCCACTGTTGGCTCCTTGAGCAAGACCCTTAGCCCACAATTGCTTGGATTGTAAGTTTGAACCAGTTGTAAGTTGCTCTGGATAAGGGCGTCTGCTAAATGACTGAATGTATATGAAAAACGAATGAATTATTGGACTTGGATGAAGTTCAGACCATATTTTATGAGTAGTGAATGTTAAAATCCAGGACATTCCACAGGGTTCTGGATGTGATGGTGAATCTGGGAGAAGCACATAATTTAAGACTGTAAATTCCATTATTCTGCAATACATTCCTGATGTAAACACATTTCAACACATCAGAATAATTTCAACAGCATCTCAAAATCCAAAACTGTCCAAACATGACCATCCAAGCCAGAAATACTGAGAAAATAAACGATTAAAAGTAGTGATTTACAATAGTTTGATGGTTTTGGTCTGTTTATATTCATACAATTGGTTAAACGTGTCACATTAAGTGTTTTTCTTTCTGCCAGTTCTGAACGACTTAAAACCTTGAATGAAATAAAAATTTAAAAACACGCAACTACCAGACAAAGGAATGTAGAAAGCTTGTGTTGGCTCTCCTGAAATTTGCCAAATGTCATTTACAGCTCTAGTTTACAAAATCTGATTACACATTTGATGCTGTCTTCTCAGAAGGTGGCTCAGTAGCAGAAAGAAAATGCTTAGAACATGCTGAGATCTTCAACTTTAACTTACCTATACAGGGTGAAATGATTGATTGTGTAACTAAACACAAAGCTATGCTGTCTGTCCTACCTGAATATGTGACATCTCAACATCAGCACGTTCACACACATTACAGAGACTGTTTTACATTCAGTGTTACAGAGATAGCATGCATTTAGAGAACAAGATAACCCTGTAAGGCCCACGTTTGCAAAATTACAACATCACTTTTAGCTGTACAAAAAACAAACCTGCAAATGTTTTTTTTTCCATGTCAGATCATAGAGTCGTATGAAAAAGTTTGGGCACCCCTGATAATTTTCATGATTTTTCTTTATAAATCATTGGTTGTCCAGCTCAGCAATTTCAGGTAAATATATCATATAGCAGATGAACACTGTGATATTTGAGAAGTGAAATTAAGTTTATAGGTTTTACAGAAAGTGTGCAGTAATTATTCAAACAAAATTAGGCAGCTGCATAAATTTGGGCACCCTTGTCATTTGAATACCTTTAGCACTAATTATTGGAACACAAAATTTGTTTTGTAAGCTCATTGACCCTTGATCTACATACACAAGTGAATGCAACTATGAGAAAGTGTTAAGGTGGCCAATTGGAAGTTTTTCTTCTCTTTGTTTGCATCTTCTCTGAAGATTGGCAACATGGGAGCAGCCATACATGGTCAGGGAAAGGGAAAAGGCTCTTACCAGAGGAGATCAGCTGGCCATAGTTTCCACTGTGAGGAGATTTCGAGCTGTCAGTTTCCACTGTGAGAACATAGTGAGGCAATGGAAGAACCAACAGGCACAGTTCTAGTTTAAGGAACTCCCGAAAGTGGCAGACCAAGAAAAATCTCAGATAGGCAAGAGGCGAAGGATGGTGAGAACAGTCATAAGTCAAGCCACAGACCACCTCCAAAGACCTACAACCTCATCTTTGCTGCAGATGGTGTCACTGTTCAACCGTTCAACTATGGGGCAGCGCAACTTTGCACAAGGAGGAGGCTGTATGGGAGAGTAATGCAGAAGAATAAAGCCTTTTCTGCAGACACGCCCACAAACAGAGTCACTTGAGGTGTGTGACTAACAGCACATTTGGACAATCCAGCTTCATTTTGGAATAAAGTGCTGTGTACTGATGAAACTAAAACTGAGTTATTTTGGACCATAACAAGGAGCGGAAAAAGAACACCAGGCATCCCCAAGGACAAAAACACTTGTCTACCGCACAGTAAAATTTGGTGTCGGTTCCACCATGCTGTGGGACCTGTGTGGCCAGTGCAGGTACTAAGGAATCTTGTTTTAAAGTGGAGGGTCGCATGGATCCAGTTAATACTCCAGATTCCTTGAGAACAATTGTTAAGATCAGTGAAAAAGTTTGTGCACGAGGGTGGGGTGGGGGGGGGGGGGGGGTGGGGGGGGGTGGGGGGGGGGGGTGTGGGGGGGGGGTGGGGGGGGGGGGGGGGTGGGGGTGGGCCAACGACCCCAAACCCTGACTCAATATCTACTAAGGCATTCCATCATTAGGAACCAGTAGTAAAACGTTCTGGAATGGCCCCCATCTCAGTCCCCAGACATGAATGATTACTGAAAATGTGGGCTGTCATGCTCGGAAACCATCAAACCTGACTGAACTGGAGATGTTTCTAAAGAAGAATGGTCCAAAGCACCTTCAACCAGAATCCAGACTGGAAGCTGTAGGAAGCGTTTAGCGGCTGTTATTTCTACAAAAGGAGGATCTACTAAATATTGATGTCATTTTTCTGTTGGGGTGCCCAAATTTATACACCTGCCTAATTTTGTTTGAATAATTACTGCACACTTTCTGTAAATCCTATAAACTTCATTTCACTTCTCAAATATCACTGTGTTCATCTGCTATATGATATATTTAACTCAAGTTGCTGATCTGAACAACCAATGATTTATAAACTAAAATCATGAAAATTATCAGGGGTGCCCAAACTTTTTCATACGACTGTATTTACATAGTCATTGCTCTTATTGTTTAGCCTTGCAATGCCATTGGATGGTAAATGTGTAAATAGGTCTGACCATCAGGCCATGAAGCCATACAACTTGTGAACTTTCCTGGATGCACATCTCCCTTTTTCACTGCCGTGGATATCTCAACACTGAAGTAAGTAAAATACCTAAATATTTTTTTTTTGCAATTATTAGAATGTCTGGAACATGTAATTACTAAAGTATTATTGAATGCATGCACCAACTTAGATTTTCAGCTTGTTATGCTTTGTTGTAGTTTTACAGCGTTGGGTCAGGATGGTAGTCAAAATGGCACCTTGCACACTTCATGGGGACATAGCACTTCTCAAATGTTCACATATTGTGAAATACTTACTTTTTACTACTAGAAATATAATGTAGTTGAATTAATTGCAATTTTTGCATCTGTTTAGAACATATTTGAGTAATTCTGAATGAAAACATAATTTATTGTTGTGGTATTTCAAGCCCTTCCAGTAGGAGTATTTGAAACATTGGCTGTATTTTATCTGTAAAATACATATACAGCTGTTTTTCTGAACTATGTTTGCACTGATTATGTAGGATGGTTAATGTATGGGTGCGGGGGCAGGTGTGAATATTCTTTATTGTGTGGATGTAAGTGGTCTGGGGGTTCTAAGTATGGTGCATTGTTCTGGACACTGTTGATCTAAGTGGTCTGGGTGTTCCTTTTAGTATGTTGATCTAAGTGATCACACAGTATTGTGTGACTTGAGTGGAATGTATTACAAAATTAGCATTCATTTGCATTGAAATGATTCAGACTTTGGCATTCTCTAACTCTTCCCACTATTATTTCCATTGCAGAATGCTACGAGCAAGGAAACGTGTTTACACTGTGAAAGATGTCATTGAAGCTGTCCAAACCGGAGACAGTGACTTTGAAATGGAATCAGACACCAGCGAATCAAGTGATGAGGAGGTGGATGAGAATGTAAGTCAAGTGGACGAACAGAACCAGACACCCAATGATTGCCCAGCTCATGATGATGAGGACATTGAGGCAACCAAACCAAGCCAAAAAAGTCATCGAACTACGCCCTGTGACCGATATCGCTGGCTGAAAAAGGATTTCACTAGTCCATGTACTGATTTCTCTGGTCCAGATGTCACCAGTGGTGCTGTTTCTCTCCACACACCACTAGAGTACTTCCAGAGGTTTGTGACAGAAGACATGATCCAGGCTCTGACAGAAAACACAAATGAGTACAGCTTCCAAAAGAACGGCACATGTCTAAACACCAGTAACAAGGAAATTGAGCAAATGATTGGCATGTACCTGAAGATGGGCCTGATGCAAATGCCTGGAGTCCGTATGTATTGGGAGACAGACACACGGTACACCCCCATTTCAGATGTGATGTCACGGAATAGATTCCAATCTCTGTTAACATCATTGCATTTTGTCAACAACCTCACAGTGTCAGAGGCACAGAAGAAAGACAAACTCTGGAAACTCAGACCATGGCTAGCTTCCTTTAGAGAGAAATGCCTACAGGTGGTACCTGAAGAGCACAACTCAGTTGATGAGATGATGGTTCCATTCAAGGGGAAATTTAGTGGCATAAAGCAATATATGCGAGGCAAACCCCACCCATGGGGCTTCAAATTGTGGGTGAGAACTGGGTCCTCTGGCATCCTCTGTGACTTTGATGTGTACCATGGCAGCACCGATGGAGGACAAGCCAGATCTGAACTTGGAATGTCAGGTGACATGGGTGGTGTGGATTTGTTGGACTCATTTGCTGCCAAGTACAAGTTCCCAATGAAATCGCACCGCTGGTACATTTACATCTTCTGGCACACCATCATCCTTGCCGTAATCAAACACCTGGCTCCTCTACAAGCGGGATGCAAAGCTTGCAACATTCCCAAGAAAGAGATGCTGAACAGGAGAGGATTTCAGGCGCAACTAGCATCTTCTCTTATCCTGGTAAGAATCCATTTCTGTTGTCTGTCTTATTAAATATTTCACTGATTATACAGTTTTAATCTATGTTTGACATTGATCTTTTTCTCATTTTATTCAGATAAAATCAACTCTCACGATGCCAAAGATAGGACGACCATCTTTAGGCAGTGGGAGCCCTGTATCACCATTGACATCACGGAGCCCTTTGACATCCATGACAGTAAAACCACAGAGACCTGTGACTGCTCTGAGGAGGTTACGTGTACCACCAGTGGATGTGCGCAAGGACATGGTTGCACATTTCCCTGTAAAAACAAAGAGAGGACGCTGCAGACACTGCGATAAAGGCTACACCAATACCCTCTGCAGGAAGTGCGGTGTGCGTCTATGCTTTTCCGATGACAGGAACTGCTTTTTGGAGTACCACAGTACATAAAGCACAGTGGGTTATCACTGTCATGGCGCTCCCACTAAATCGGGGTTTCTGTCTGCACCATCTTTTTTTTTTTGCGCCGGCAATAAATTTAGATTTCATAAGTGTGACTGCTGTGTGATTATTAATTATAATATTTAACTGTTATAGAGCTTTGTGTGGGCAACAGTGGCAAGAAAAAACTCCCTAAATGTTATTAAGGAAGAACCCTTTTGGAGGAACAAGACTCAAAAAGCAACCCAACTTCCTTGGACAGTCTAGGTGCTATGGTGTAAGCATTAAACCCATTCATTCACTTTCTTATTCACTTAATCCTGGACAGGGCTGCAGGAGAGCCAGTGCCCTAGCCAGTGGCACAAAAGTGCAAGGCAGGTACAACCCTAGACATGGTGCCAATCCATCATAGGGGCATACAATCTCACACAAAGCACCACTTTATAGTACCAACAAGTGCACGACTGTACTAGTGAGCAGTAGTGTTCATTGCCGGTTAGTTACACGGGCGGGGCTTTTACTGTGGAAAAGTCAAGCGGGTTGCCTCACGTGTGGACACAATATATAAACAAAAAAAAATAACTGCTGATACAAAGCCCATGTGGACACATGTAGTAACATGCAAACTTCACACAGATAGGACCAAGGCCGCTTCACCTAGGATTGAACTCAGTACTTTCTCGCTGTGAGGCGACCCACCCACCGAGCCACCATATCGCCCAAGCATTAAACTAAGTTACCCAATCAATAAGTCTATAAGAACTGCTTAAATAAACAGAAGCTAAATAAACACTGAAGAGAAGGAAAGTATAAGGAAAATATAATAATATTGGTAAATTGAACAGCAAACAATGATATGAATAGAGAATATTAGATAGAGCTTATAGGATAGTAGTACATATTAATAAAATATAGAATCAAATAATGTAGAGAATATGTGTATTGGCATTATTTAATCCAGCAGAACAGAGTCACTGTAAGATCTTGTGTCCTCAGTGGGAAGTTTTTGTTGGCATGGCATGCTCAATCACCGGAGGAGGGAGAGAGCTCCTGCCCTCTGAAGTGGTCTGATTAACGGTGTAAGGGCTGGAGCTGATGATGGAAGAACAGCTTGAGTGGAGCTGCAGCAGAAGAACATCTTAATATTAATATAGTAACTTATCATGATTTTATGTTTATTTATTTATTTATTTTGTGTCTGATTTAGTTTACCAAGCTGCTGATACAATTCAGAGCATGTATGTCAGTACTGAAAGAAAATAATGACAATGGCCTTATTATAAACGTTTATTTAAAAGCCTGAGCTTAGTCAGTACATGACGATGTTAACAAGGAGTGGGCTTTAATCCTTAATTCAGTACTGTCATGTCCTGAATGGTTTGTGGTGGGATATTGGATTATTCTTCAGACAAAGTCCTGATCTTTATCAAACCGCTCATGAACAAATTTGGCAGTATGTATGGAGGTACTTAAGTTTGTAAAGAGACCCAGAATTTATAATGGTGCCCTACATCTATTCCTGCAGCAAGACTACAAGAAGAGTGTGTAACACAGTACATTAAAGGTCAGATAGGAAAAATGGGGCTTACAAAGGGATGTTTGACAAATGAATTTGGCATTCCTGTTGGAATCATGAAAAGCGCTGAGAGTTTTAATAATTCAGCTTGCTTTTATGAATTTAAGCATATAATAGTTCACATTAAGGTGACATTATTACTACAGCCGACTTTATGTAAACATAGGATTTATAAAAACTCATGTTTTCGCAGGTTGATGCAGTTATAAGAATAAGAATGTGATCTAGGTAAAATGGTCTTGTTCTAGGTTTTCAGGCATCTAATAGGACCAAGCAAGGGACAGAAGTGAAGGTTAAGCTTGGAAATGTGTTATGCCAGAGGAAGGATATTCACAACAGGAAATTGCTCTGAGTTTGATTCCCTATATAAGACCTCTTCAGAAATTCAAAGCATATTGTCACGCAAATTCCCCTCTTTCCTAAGGATCATCATTCGCCAGTTTCCAGATCATTTCATATTTTTTTTCTCCCCAACAACTGTGGAGATTTGGTTCATAAAACTGCTTCAAACGGGTTTTATATGCACAGATCAATCTTAAATCCAGTGGAAAATCTGATTTGTTAGAATTGTTTTGTATTACAATGTTATTAGATCCTCTCCTTCATGGTAGGATTTTCAGTAAGTGTCGTAATTAGATTATTATATAACTTTCTGCAAACAAAGTAACTGGTAATATGATGACTTCTCCAGCTATAGTGTCCAATGTGGTATATGTGAATGCAATGATATAGAGATATATATATAAGTATATATTTTTATATATACATGTATTTATAAATATAGTGGGGAAATCTGTACAGTTTTTCAAAGGAGACTCTAGTATCCTGTTGGGCTGTCTCTAGCCTGGATACAAGATGAGGTACATTTGGACATGGAGACGTACAGGTTCTGATGGTATTCTCTGGCACATTTGCCCACAGATATTGCAGCTTGACCTGTAGATCCTGCACACTTTGAAAAAGCTGGTGTCCCTACTGGTCCCATAAATGCTCAATTGGTGCTAAATCTGGCAACATGGCAGGCCAAGTAGTATTACAAAGTTGTTCCTGGGAACCTGGGCGTGCTTACTCCTACACACTAAACTCTCCAGAATAGGAGCCGGTTGCTTGTAACTTTGCCCACAACTTGAAAAAGTGGTTACAATAGTTAAAATTAATTATTTAGATCTTAGTGCAGCTCACAATATTAACTTTAAAAGATAAAACAAAACTATTGGCATTAGGGGCCAGGCTTTTTCTTTGTGCCAGACTGATCTCTCAGATTATTATCAGATTGTTATTATCAGATGTAAACAATGACAAAGAGCCACCCTCTGATTTATCATGGGTAGGAATGTTCCCACATGGGACTCTTAGGTCCTTTAATTTTCTTAATTTGAAATTTTCAGTCCAACAGTAATATGTGAGTTTTCCACAAAGGATGGTACTATTTGTGAGATGCTAACAAACTGTTACTGTAGCTGTGCATGAGGAATAACAGAGATGATTCACTTATCCTTTATCCCAAAGCCAGGAATGTAGAAACTATTTGAAATCTGGGTAAGGGCATTAGCTAATGTACTATATATGTGTTAAGGGTGTTGTTTTGTGCAGTATTTTGTATTATTTTATATTCTATCTAATATTATGTATACAAAATGTTATTAAATGTACTCAGTTTAATCTTAGAGCTGCAGCAGGCTTGCATGTGTTATTTTTAATAGTCTTTGAATTTTACTTAACCCAATGTTAACTGCATGGGCACCACATAAGAATGTTGTCTTAGGTAGCTCATGCATTTCCAACATCAAGACTTCAATGCATGAATTACTGGACCCTGTGCAAATGCAGTTTCTGTGGTCCCCATTCCCCTCTCTCAAAAATGCAATGCACCTAGTGGTTCTTCATAGTTCCACTATATTCCTGGACCAGTGAATTTAAACAGGCTGATTTTTTTTGTCATGATTTGTTAGTATGTCTATGTGTGAATGTTTTATATTGTTGTATTATTGTGACACGGTCAATCTATGTTTAGTGATTTACAGAGTGCTGCCCCTGCCATTTTCATCAGAGAAGACCTGCTAAATACAGTATTCTGCAGTTTCATCTTTAAAGAGATGAAGTTTCACCTTCACTGTGGTATTGTGATCTACTGGTTGTGAAGGATGAAATGTGACTCCTGTCCATCACGTTTAGGATCATTGTCTGTCAAGTCAAGGCCTGGAGATGAATTCCATGTCTTTGTCACACACACACACACACACACACACACACACACACACACACACACACACACACACACACACACACACTACTATATTTGTCAGGATCTTCCATTGACAGTGTATTATTGTAGATAACTAAATATGTTTATTATTTTTCCACATTTGCTCAAGGTCACTCTCGCAGCTCTGGCTATTCAGACAAAAGCCTTACTTTTTGTAAAAGAAAATTTAACCAGCCAAATGTTTTTTGTATTATTTGAATTTTTTTTTATTTTTCTATTATTTGAAAATTATTATATTGGCCATTGATAATACACTTATCTTAACCAGCCTAAAGCAAATATCTTAGCTTTAATATTTCAAATGAAAGCTTTGTTTTTTTGTCATTTTTGTTTTCTATTTGTAATGACTAATCAATTGCCCTTGCAATTTTTCAGGTCTTCACAAAGACTTGCGTGCGCACACACACACACACACACACACACATATATATATATTTGTCACACTATACTTGTGAAGATTTTCCATTGACTAGCATTCATTCAACTGATTAGTGTAGCTAATTAATGCTACGCCTACCCCTTACCCTAATCTTAACCTCAATTAAAGAAAATGTTTTAGTTTTTCAAATAAAAGCCTAAAGCTATTTCTCTAAAAAAGCAATTAAAGAAGTGTCTATAAAAAATAATTTACAACGTCAAAATTGCCAGGTTTCCTATCATTGTAAGGACATTTGGTCCTCACAAGAATACAAAAACAAGGTACACACACACACACACACACTCATTTGTCTCACTATCCTGGTAGGGACTTTCCATTTATATATAGATTACTGTAGCTAATTAATGCTACACATTCACCTAACCCCAACCTTAGCCTCAGTAACCTAATGGAGATTTGATCTGGCAATGAAGTAAGGTCTGGCAAAACAACTCTCACAACACACACACACACACACACACACACGCACACACACAATTTGTTTATTTAACGTTGCTTTCAGCATTAATGGCTATTTAACAACAGACACAAGGTTACATTGATACACAAGGAAACTTCGAAACTAGTCATACACACTCAGATTGGGCCAATTTAGCATAATCAATAAAACTACTGCATGTCTTTGTCCTTTGGGAGGAAACCAGAGCACCTGGAGTAAACCCATGCGGACACGGGGAGGACATGCAAACTCCACACAGGGGGAGTCTGAGGTTGCAATCGAACCGAGCGACCATGTGTTTGTCTTTGTATAATTGTGACTACTTTCCACTGGCATAATATTAGTGTAGCTAATTAATACTATACCTCCACCTCCGCCTAACCCTAACCTCATTAATCTAAAGCAAGTCATTTGGCTGTTTTAGGGTTTCGAAAGAAAGCTGCAGTTGTTTTTTTTTTTTTAAATAAGCAACTTTCCTTGTGGGGACCAGTAAACTATTCCCATAAAGTAAAAATATCAGATCTGTATATCCTTGTGGGGACATTTGATCCACACACACCCACAGCCGTCACTCCAGTCACGCTAGTGACCAGTGACTAGGAGACTCCCGGTCTGTTCCCGAATTGTAATGCTTGCAGATTCGCGGATTGGCTGCAGGGGGCGCACTGATCTGTGTGAGGTGAATCCGGCCGGAGCACATCCATCCTACCCGAGAGAGAGAGAAAGAGAGAGAGAGAGAGAGAGAGAGACCGAAGGCAGGATCTGGCTAATTGGAAGCCCAACAGGACCTGAGCACCAAAAGTCTGGGGACAGATAAAGACCGGGTTGAGGAGGCGCGCGCTGTTGCTCCTCGCTGCTCTTTGTTGGCTGGAGTAGGGATTAAAGCAGACGAGATATCCCGGACAAGCGGATGTACCCACAGCCTCCCGTACTCCGCTCGGCTAGAGAGAAGTGAGGACGAGCTTTGGGTGTGTTTCCAGGTGTTTTGGAGGCACAGAGTCTGATCTACGCGGTGCTCGTGCTGCTGCGAGACTATCGGAGCGTCATGAAGCTGCCGGGCTGTGTGGCTCTTGCGCTGCTGCTTGCGCACTCCGTCCTGGTAAGCTGAGGAGACTTGCTCTATTGTTATCCGCATACAAACGTGGTCATGGGGAGACCTTGCTTTCAGCACCTGTGTGTGTGTGTGTGTGTGTGTGTGTGTGTTAGGGATTTTATGACACATTCGGCGCTGCGTCATAAATGAAACGCCTGTACGAAACGTGTAGTAAATCTCAGTAATCTCAGAGGAGGTCCCGTGTGTCGGCAGATGGGTTTCATCACCTCTTTCTAGAGGAACCTGCTGCTGTATTCATGGTGGCCTTATTGATTGTGTACCACTGTAGGTCAGGGATACCCGGCTAGCCTGCGCCCCCTCCTCCTCCTAGCCTCCAGTCTGTGTGCCAAAACGTAGCAGCCCCTCACTCTGACTACAGAGGCCATCATTAACGCAGAACGTCTACTTAAGCGCCTTCGGTCTTCGTTTGCGCGCGCCGGTAGTTGAAGGTTCAAGACCGGTGAGCGATAGACGGGGTGCAGCGGCTCAGGGCGGGGTAGGCTGGGGTAAGATCGGTTAGGTGGGGGTGCAGCGGAGCGGCTGCAGGCTAGCGCCAGGGAAGATGACGTCATTGAGACTGGCAGGAGCCGAAAGGAACTGACCAGAGGCTACCTTCGAAACCGCATTCTACCGCACCGGATAGCAGGACACGCGCTACCTGTGCTTTTCCAAATAGCACACTTCCCGGGGTAAATACTTTTTAGCGTGCACTTGTGCGGCTTTGAAAGGGACAAAGATGGGGACGTTCTTGCTCCAGCATTATGGATTTCTGCGTGGACTGTTGACTAGAAGGTTGGGGGTTCAAGTCCCACCAACATCAAGCTGGCACTGTGGGATTGCATTTACAATATTTGGCTGTATATGTACAGTACTGTGTACATGTCTTAGGCCACCGATAAATTCGATATACAATTGCTTTAGCAATGATATAATGACCATAATTATTTCCTCAGGCTCTTTCTTAAAATCATCATTTGTCCCACCAGATGCATCACTCCTTCTGTCACCAGAGACCACACTCAAACCAGGCCAATTTAGTGTAATCTAACATGTATGTCTTTGGACTGTGGGGGGAAACCGGAGTACCCGGCGTAAACCCACACAGACATGGGGAGGACATGCAGACTCCACACTGAAAGGGCCCAGGCTGCTCCACCCTGGGATTGAACCCAGGACCTTCTTGCTGTTAGGCGGCGATGCTACCCACTGAGCCACCATGCCACCCAGGCTCTTTCTTAAAATACAGGAAATGTGTGTGTAGTAAAGAAACAAACACTCCAACAAAAAAAATCAGACCGAGCTTCTATATGCTGCAGTGAAAAGTATTTCGTATGACTTCTTACACTTGAGCCATGGCGACATCTGGCAGCTTCATCAGGATGCCAAGTTGACCCTTTCTACAGTGCTAAGAAGCTTGATCAGGAATGGAAGGGTATTTTTGGAAGTTTAGTTGGCAAGAATCCACTTTTTTCAGAAGGGGAACAGGGTGAAAAGGCTAAGATACAATATGCTAACGCTCACAAGATTGGAATGAAGGTCAGTGGAGAAGAGAATTATGGAGTGACAAACCAGAGTTTAACATTTTTGGGACCAATTGTTGACAATATGTCATTATACCATCCAAAAACAGCAAATCTAATGGTGACCTAAGACGTTTGCACAGTACTGGATATCTAGACATAATGACTAACATAGGTGTAACATAATAAAAAAAGGGAGGGGGGGTTTATTCTCTCAGCCTCACTGTGATTTTGTTTTAACAGTTTGATGTGTCTGCCCCTGGTTGTAGGAGTTGGCCAAAATGTTATTATTATTAAATACTGTTATTTTGAAGCAATTATTAATTGGGTTACAGTGGCAGGGAGGAAGGCGGAGAGTGCAGTTGCCCGCCCAGTTGACTACGCTCAGCTCTCCACAAGCATAAAAGGCACCGATGTTGAAACGAAGTTCTCCTCGTAAGTAGCCATAAGGAAAAGTCTGGGGCCCTTACGTATGGAGTCTGCATGTTATTTCCTACCTGTCATGTGGGTTGACTCCGGGGTAATCCGGACATGCTCTTACGTAAGTGATTGCTCGGAAAGTTTGACCTAGTGTGTAGTGTGTGCCCTACGATGGATTGGCTCCCTGTCTTAGGGTTGTGGCCCCCGACAAAGGTTAAATGACACCTATGCCATTGATGACTACAAAAACCTGTTTGGGGTCATCTCAGAGAAAACACCAGTCCAACTTCAAAAAACCCATTATGTCTCTCTTCTTTCTAGCTTCTATAGATGATTATATGGGAATCTAATTGTATACCAAATTAATAAAATGTCAGTTTTATTTTCCCTTATTCATAGTACAGTGGGGCAAAAAAGTCTATTTAGTCAGCTATGATTGTGTCAAATTCTCCTATCTAAGAAGATGAGAGAGGTCTGTAATTTTCGTCATAGGTACACTTCAACTTATGAAGACAATGAGGAAAAAAATCCAGGAATCAAATTGTAAGATTTTTCTAAAGGATTGATTTTAAATTCTGGTGGTGGGAAAATAAGTATTTGGTCAATAACAAAAGTTCAACTCAGTACTTTGTAACATATCCTTTGTTGGCAATGACAGAGGTCAAACGTTTCCTGTAAGTCTTCACCAGGTTATCACACACTGTAGCTGGTATTTTGGCCCATTCCTCCATGCAGATCTTCTCTAGAGCAGTGATGTTTTGGGGCTGTTGCTGGGCAACTCCCTCCACAAATTTTCTGTGGGGCTAGGCCAACCAGGACCTTGAAATGCTTTTTACGGAGCCACTCCTTCATTGCCCGAGCTTTGTGATTGGAATCATTGTCATGCTGGAAGACCCAGCCACGATCCATCTTCAATGCTCTCATTGATGGAAGGAGGTTTTGGCTTAAAATCTCACGATACATGGCCCCGTTCATTCTTCCCTTAACACGGATCAGTCGTCCTGTCCCCTCTGCAGAAAAACAGCCCCAAAGCATGATGTTTCCATCCCCATGCTTCACAGTAGGTATGGTGTTCTTGGGATGCAACTCAGCATTCTTCTTCCTCCAGTTGAGTTTTTACCAAAAAGTTCTCTTTTGGTTTCATCTGACCACGTGATATTCTCCCAATCCTCTTCTGGATCATCCATATGCTCTCTGCCAAACTTCAGACGGGCCTGGACATGCACTGGCTTAAACAGGGCGACACGCCTGGCACTGCAGGACCTAAGTCTCTCTCGGTGTAGTGTGTTACTGATGGTAGCCTTTGTTACTTTGGTTCCAGCTCTCTGCAGGTCATTCATCAGGTCCCTCCGTGTAGTTCTGGGATGTTTGCTCACCGTTCTCATGATCATTTTGACCCCACGGGATGAGATCTTGCATGGAGCCCCTGATCGAGGGAGATTATCAATGGTCTTGTTGTCTTCCGTTTTCTTACAATTGCTCCCACAGTTGATTTATTCATACCAATCTGCTTGCCTATTGTAGATTCACTCTTTCCAGCCTGGTGCAGGTCTACAATTTTCTTCCTGGTGTTCTTTCGACAGCTCTTTGGTTTTGGCCATAGTTGAGTTTGGAGTCTGACTGTTTGAGGCCGTGGACAGGTGTCTTTTATACAGATAACGAGGTCAAACAGGTGTCATTAATACAGGTAACAAGTGGAGGATGGAAGAGCTTCTTACAGAAGAAGTTACAGGTCTGTGAGAGCCAGAAATCTTGCTTTGTTGTGGGTGATCAAATACTTATTTTCCACCATGATTTACAATTAAATTCTTTAAAAATCCTACAATGTGATTTCCTGGATTTTTTTTTCTCCATTTTGTTCTCTCATAATTGAAGAGTGGTACCTATGAGAACATTACAGACCTTCAATATTTATAAGAGGAGAACTTGCACAATAAGTGCTGACCTAAATACTTTTTGAACCCACTGTAGATTAATATCTTTTCCAGATAGTACTTTTTTTACCCTCTTTAATAACGTGAAGCAACAAGTCTATGATTTAATACATTCACGCTCATCATGAATTGGGAATTGTAATTCTCTCTCTTTCTATTTTTAATACTCACTTTGTTTGTCTCTGGTTTTTTTATTGTCTACACTTTTCCCCTTTTTTTGTCTCCATCACATGCATTTTTAATTTGCACAGTCCACCCTTGCTATTTCACCGTGCTTAAATTAAAGGCCAGAATTGAAACCTCTGTCTCGACCCAGATTGTTTACCCATCAGAAGTTGAGGCCTCTTCAAAGCAAGTTCAGTAAGGGCCAGTTGATAGTCGTCATATCCTCTGCAGTCCAGCCTACCAAACCCAAGCTTAATTTTGGTCTGAATGCGGACATACTTCCCTTCTTCTTTGTTTGTGTGATATTCATATCGGTCAGTACTGAATCAGTGTTTTGTGCTGCAGTCGACAAAGACAACCATAGAGAGAGAGAGAGGAGGTGGAAGAAAAAATGGGAGAAAGGAATTTATGAAGCAGTTTGACACAGAAACTTTGACCCCTGACTTTCTGACTGGGACCACACACAACCATGTGTACCTGTTGTAAGAGATAGTTGGAATAGTCATTTCTTAATTGTGTATATGAAGAGGGATTTGGTGAGGAAATATGAACTTGGGTGGAAATGGTGGCACAGTGGTTAGCGCTGTCAACTCACAGCTTCAGAGATCCCCGGTTTGATTCCCGACCGCATGTGGGTTTGCTCTGGACAATATCCATGTGGGACAATGTGGGTCCATCCACAATCCAAAGACTTGTGTTAGGTCAATTTGTATCTCTAAAGTGGTCAATTCAGTGCATGTGTAGAAAAACAAAGCCTTTTTGTATTCAGATTAGTTGCTCAGATGAGGACACCATGTTCAACACAGCTGGAACAAAGGTGTGTAAGACCTGCATAGTTGATGGTTAATATTTGCTCCTGTTCATGTGTTTTAAAGCAAGTGTTCATGCTTGGAAGGTTTAGTTTTATTTATTTATTTATTTTTTTAAACAAGAGAAAACGGTGGTGGCGCAATGACATGGTATGGTGTGACGTTAGGCTGTGTGATCACAATGCAGTTTTCATATCCTTTAAAAGTGCACCTCTTGATTTGAATGAGAACATTATGTTGGTTGAACACAAGTAAGAGCACATGGTGGGATGTCAAAATCAGGTTCACCAGTGTTTTGACAAAATGCTTTTTGTTGCAGTTATACAGTAGTCAATAGGATAGGCTCTCTAGTGTAGGGCTTCAATCATTCAGTGTTGAGCACGATGGAAGGAAAAGTAGTCATTGCTGTCAGCTCACACCAACAGGACTGTCACGAATCGCATAAGCAGGGACAAGGGAAACGGACGTAGGTGCAAGTGGTGAGGGTTTATTTACAGGTGACATAGCGAAATACATAAACAAACCACATAGAACTAAACTATGACAGATAAGTAACACTACAAACATATAACACATAAGACAGCTAACAAGGCTAACGCTAATACAAACAATGAACATGCAACAAACACAAAGGACAGGCTAACAAGACAATAAGCTAAACATGTGACAAACAAAGCAAGCTCACAGAAACAAGCTACAAGGCTAACAAACAAAGAGGCTAATACTAAACATAGAACACAGCTAAACATAAGCCGACCATGAAATACTAAGAACACATATCTACAAGGACCAAGATACAAGATACAAGATACAAAGAGACAACACAAAGTAGAAAGACAAACCAGCACCGAGAGCCAGGATAACCACAGTGAGACGAAAGGGTAAGCTAAAGCCAGACAAGGAAGTGAACAGGAAGCGGGGTATATGTAGCAGACAGCTCAGCAGGTGGCTACAGCCCCACCTGCTGGGTGGGAAGCAGAAAGCAGGGGGAACTAAGCCGAATGGATGCAAGCTAAAGGCCTGCATCCTGTTACAAGGACAAAACAGGATGTTGACCGAAATGGACGATTGACTAGATATTACCATAGTCACATGGGTTTTTCATGCTTCTGTAATGCAAAATATAAAGGGTACTTCCCTAATGTATACGTCCGAAGCCTAAACTGTTACACTCATTGTGCACCCTATCACAATAATTACTGTTACACAATAAGTACTGTTACTGAACTGTACTGTTACGACCCTGTGCAGGAGAAAGCCATAACAATTAACAGGTTGGTATCATGGGCCTAATACTTTGGTTTGGATGGAAGCCAAAAATGCATTGATAGACATTATTAAGGACAACATGCAAGATCAGCCAGATGAAAAAGAGACTTAGAGTGAATGTGAACCAGTTTATATAGTTATACGTTAGAGAGAATCTACAGGTAGTGGGGGACAAACAAAGGAGTACTACTTATAATAGGACAGGCACAAACATTTGCAAACGGCATTTACAGACTGATACAAATAAGCAGCGGAAAGGTATACATACAAACACGAGTAACTTGCAACAAAAAAGTCTCTAAACACAGGAACTGAGTTAGAACAGTCTCTAGTGCAACCATGAGCTAATGAGCAACACCACAATGTTGATTGGCTGTTGAGATGACCAGCTGTTTGCTGAGTTAAAAGACAGACTTTTGTTTCCTATTGTAATTTATTATAATTTTATAAAGACTTTGGTTGATAAAGTGAGTGGACGTTGATCAGATGGACGTTAAACGGCGCATACCTGTACTTGCCAATATAAACATGTCCTCTTTTAATTTCTTATATCTGGTAAACAGTAAAGCCAATTTATTATGAGCATCTCTGGATCTGTTGCAGAAATGGAAACATTTTGAAAGATAAAACGTAAAATTAGTTTTATGGTCATGTCATTACCTTTTACTCCAATATTATGACACATTCAACTAGACAATTCTGGTTTTACACATAAAAAATACACAGTAATACTGCAACTACTCTATAGTCTGACACGTGTCACCATATTTTATCAGTTCCTTGTGGAAATGATAGTGCACCATCACTGGGCGTCGAGTGAAAAATCTACGGGGGAAAAATTAGTTCCTGTATATTGCTACAATAAGTCAGCAATGCTGGCAGATGACAAAAACTTCCCTGTGAAAGCATTGTTATTTGCAGTCTGTCAGTGGTAGTTCTTGCACACTGTTCAAATGCAGCTTTGTCAATGGGGGTGGTCAGCTTGGTGTGGTTTAGCCTTAACTAGTAACTTGACATTAAAATTTAATCAAACTTCAATGGTGATTTCTTAGCAGGACCTAAAACCCAAACATTGTGGTGTATCTTGTGTATCATGAAAATATAAGTACTGGTATGTGCTGTCTAACAACCATCCTATCAACATCTGTTCACTTTAAGGACCAAGGTCTTAATAATTGTAATAAATTATAAGAGGAAAAATAAAAACTTGTATTAACTCTGTACATTGTGGCCATAAACAGCCAATCAATGTGATCACCTCAACAGCAAATCAACTCTGTGGATCCACAGGCAGAGGCGAGAGTTTAAGGACGGAAGGCTGTCATTCATGTCTGTGTATGACTTTCTGCTACTTATTTGTAAAAAGCTGTAATTTTATGTCCTATTGTAGGTAGTACTCCTTTGTTTGCCCCTCACTACCTGTGAATTATCTGTAACCTATATCTACAGTGGTGCTTGAAAGTTTGTTAACCCTTTAGAATTTTCTATATTTTTGCATAAATATGAGCTAAAATATCATCAAATCTTCACACAAGTCCTAAAAGGAGATAAGGAGAACCCAGTTAAACAAATGAGACAAAAATATTATACTTGCTCATTTATTTATTGAGGAAAATTATCCAATATTACATATTAATGAGTGGCAAAGTATGTGAACCTCTAGGATTAGCAGTTAATTTGAAGGTGAAATTAGAGTCAGGTGTTTTCAATCAATGGGATGACAATCAGGTGTGAGTGGGCGCCCTGTTTTATTTAAAGAACAGGGATCTGTCAAAGTCTGCTCTTCTCAACACACGTTTGTGGAAGTGTATCATGACTCGATTTCTTAGGACCTCAGAAAAAGAGTTGTTGATGCTCATCAGGCTTGAAAAGGTTACAAAACCATCTCTAAAGTGTTTGGACTGCACCAATCCACAGCCAGACAGATTGTGTACAAATGGATGAAATTCAAGACCATTGTTACCCTCCCCAGGAGTGGTCGACCAACAAAGATCACTCCCAGAGCAAGGCGTGTAATAGCTGGCAGGTCACAAAGGACCCCAGGGTCCAACTTCTAAGCAACTGAAGGCCTCTCTCACATTGGCTAATGTTAATGTTCATGAGTCACCATCAGAAGAACAACACTGAACAACAATGGTGTGCATGGCAGGGTTGCAAGGAGAAAGCCACTGCTCTCCAAAAGAACATTTGCGGGCTCGTCTGCAAGTTTGCCTAAAGATCACGTGGACAAGCCCAGAAGGCTATTGGAAGAATGTTTTTGTGTTCGGATGAAGACCAAAAATATAACTTTAAACAGAAAGCGTTTAAACGAAAAGCATTATGTTTTGGCATAAGAACCTTATCCCATCTGTGAAACATGGTGGTGGTAGTATCATGGTTTGGGCCTGTTTTGCTGCATCTGGGCCAGGACGGCTTGCCATCATTGATGGAACAATGAATTCTGAATTATATCAGAGAATTCTAAAGGAAAATGTCAGGACATCTGTCCATGAACTGAATCTCAAGAGAAGGTGGGTCATGCAGCAAAACAACGACCCTAAGCACACAAGCCGTTCTACCAAAGAATGGTTAAAGAAGAATAAAGTTAAAACTATGAATAATGAGTAAAGAATAAAGTTGGAATGGCCAAGTCAAAGTCCTGACCTTAATCCAATCCACTGTATGTAATCTGGTTCACATGGTTCTCTGTTTCATCTGGCTGATCTTCCAAGTTGTTTGTAATACTATCTATGAATGGATTTTTGCCTTTGGTGAAATCACTTGTGTTTACAGCAGAATCTATGACGTATTTGCATATCATTTGAATGCAGTTTTTTTGTGAAAATACCCTTTATATTTACATTACAGTGGCATAAAAGACTATGTGACTATGTGATAAGAAGATTTCAGGTCAACGAGGCGTTTCACAGAATGTAATGCAGACATTAAACTGGGCATACCTGTATTAAAACATGCATCTCTTCATCGTCTGTCATTAGGGTCAATACAGTTGAGGGAAAGTGCAAAGATTTATATGGGCATTAGTGTACTGGATTTTGTTTACTGCTGCAAAGTAAGTACACGATACACCAACAGCAGTGATTATTCATTTAGATGTATTCATTCGACAGATGCTTTTATCCAGGGCATGTCCAAGGGATGGAGATTCCAGTCTGAGCATGACCAAAAAGAGAGGGGGTGCAGAGAGAGGCAGGCGATGACGAGTGCAGGGCTGCCTGCTCTTTCCCAGGAGATTCTGCCATCTACCTGCTCACTACTGTCGCCATGACAACCACAGAGCACAGTAGTCACAGCTTTACGCGGTCTCTCACTCGGTCTCTCCTTCTGTCTTTGCCTCCCAAGCTGTCTCCGTCTCCCCGCCAGTCAGTCTGCCTGTCTTTCTCCCATCGTCACTCGTTCTCTCTCCCTCTGCTATCGTTAATTCAGATGCTGCTCCGCTCTGATGGGGGAGGGGAAGCCTTCCCTGCCTGTACCTGCGAGACCGAGATGATGGGGGAGGGCTAGAGGAGAGGCAGATGTAAATGATAGTCTGTCTGTGTGGGTGTATGTGTGCTTAAACATCTGTGTGCCTCTCCACAGATAACACTTTGTTTAAGTTGTGGTTCTGTAAATGCTAGTTTGTGACGGCGTGTCCCTGAAAAACCGACGCGTGATGGAGTGGTTTTGCTCTCTCGGAAATGCTGTGTGCCGATGCGCCCCAAATTTCGTGCATTTGTGTGCTTGTGTATGTTTGTGGAGCTATTACAGGATTCTAAATTAAAGGGCTCAAATGGGAGGGGCTCGTAAAACCACAATGAATCTGAAATGTTACAGCAATATGCTGGTTAGATTTGAATACAGCTAGCTGAGCCAGTAGGCCACTCCTTGCACTACAGAGGGACGGGGAGTGTGTGTGTGTGTGTGTGTGTGTGTGTGTGTGTGTGTGTGTGTTCTGCAGATATTCTCAGTCCTCTGGATAAATGTGGCTGGGCTAGTGATGTATTTCCGTAGCGTTAGAGGACTGGCTTGTATAATTGGTTTAACAAGAGGTCAGGGGCGTGGCAGTGCACTCTGGGGAGTTTGCACGGTAGTTAACTTTCCGGTGGCTGGGTGGGGCACATCAGGCGTTTGGGAAATGTTTCATGAGATACGGGACCCCCATGGGATAGGTGTAGTAATTCTGGACACAGTTTTTCACAACAGTACTGGTAGAAGACAGGATGGATATAAAGCTCCTGTGCTCGCATTTAAGAAACTGACATGTTGACTTTGTGTAAACCTGTGACCATGCACATGTACAGTTAATATTAATATACCATGGTAGCTTTATTATACGTGTTAAATAGGTACAGTGGTGCTTGAAAGTTTGTGAACCCTTTAGAATTTTCATTATTTTTGCATAAATATGACCTAAAACATTATTAGATGAAGAGAACCCAGTTAAACAAATGAGACAAAAATATTATGAACCTTTGCTTTCAGTATCTGGTGTGACCCCCCTGTGAAGCTAAACATTTCCTGTAACTGTTGATCAGTCCTGCACACCGGCTTGGAGGAATTTTAGCCCATTCCTCCATACAGAACAGCTTCAGCTCTGGGATGTTGGTGGGTTTCCTCACAGTAACTGCTCACTTCAGGTCCTTCCACAACATTTCAATTGGATTAAGGTCAGGACTTTGACTTGGCCAATCCAAAACATTAACTTTATTTTTCTTCTTCTTTTAGTTGTCTTGCTGCATGACAACCTTTCTCTTGAGATTCAGTTCATGGACAGATGTCCTGACATTTTCCTTTAGAATTCTCTGATATAATTCAGAATT
>JAJAGP010006221.1:0-23842 GCA_025084515.1 Ancistrus triradiatus | reverse complement strand
GTGTGTGTGTGTGTGTGTGTGTGTGTGTATGTGTGATTGCATGCACAGAGTAGGTGTTATCTGCCACGCTATCTTCTCAGTCATTGCTCAGCATCTTTTCTTTGCCTGAAGATCTTCTGTCACCTGTGCTTCAGAGTTTTGGAGATCAGGCCCGTGTGAACATGGCTGAGGCGGGTGTTAGATACCCCTCAGTGTTCGTGGTGGACAAGGAGACACTGCCACCATTGCCACCCAAACCGGGACAGATCCAGAGCCAACAGCGGAGGAACCGGAGGATTCATAACACACTGTCTCTGCTTGTGTGCATAGCTCTGTGCTGCATACTGTTGGAGGGTTACTTCATCTATGACCTCTACAGGATAAGAGTCAAGCCTGTAAGTCCTATTCTAATTTCTCTTTCTGACTTTCCATTTATAGCTACTGTATGTGTACCTCTGGTCACAAGCCTTCAGCTTTGCAGCGGTTTCCTCGGGGTATTTTTTAGACTTGCAGTACATGTAAGCCAGGCTTTGTATATTCTTTGGAACAAAGCTGTTACAGTGTAAAGCCGTTTCCTTATTCAACACAGACCTAAAATGTTGCTACTTGTTCTTAATGGCTGCATATCTTGCTTACCAAAGCAAACCACTTCATTTATGTCATAGTGGGAATGTAACTGGCAAATGTGTTTAAAAATACTTTGTTCTTAAAGTGCTTTGTGCTAAAATGCATAACACTACATATTTGTCAGTCATATAGAATCATTAACCCTACATTTTTTTTGTATTACTTCTATTTTTGTATTAGTTTCGTGAGAGTTGACCTCAAATGACCTTTAGGCAACTATAATTGCCTTTACCCAACAAGAGTCATTACAGTGTGTATTCATTTCGAACGTTTTATTGGAAAAAATATTCTTTATTGCTCAGTGATGGATGGATTATATAGACAAATGCCATATCCGTTAGGGGAGTCAAGCCCCTCCTCTTTTTTGAAGTCCCCTCTTCGGGAAACCACAGCACAAATGACCTACAGCATTTGAAACTCAGACACGCTATGGGCTTTTCGGTTGATCAGATGACCTGGTTCATCTGGTGCACAGCTTCATTTCATGATGAGCTTTATTGCACGTATAAGTCTGGATAGTGGTGGAACTGCTAATTTAAGCAGACCACAATCACTGCCTCTTCATCACTGTGCTCATTTATAGTCATTGGTGCGTTCATTGTATTCAGAATACACGGATGATAGACATATGATGTCTGTTAGATGCACGAGTACAGCTTTCACGCTACACATAACTTAAATCATCTCCAAGATTTTATGCTCCAAAAGTAGGAAATAATTCTTTATTATTTTTCCTACCAATGAGCATTTAGAACTTGTACTTTATTTCTACTGCACTTTCTTTTCTATATCACAATAGTATGTTCTGTTATTGCTGCATTTAACTTCAAAGTGCATTTTAGCATTGTTACTGTTTCAAGCACAATGAATTACAGCAGAGTTCGAAGTCTGCTACAAAACAACGCGAATCAGTATAATTGATTCACCAGGTATTCGACACAAATGGTGATTTTTATGTTGAATGCACTACATATGTTGTGTGGCTCCATGTTAAGTGTTTTTCCAAATGGGTTCATGCTGGTTAGTGGTGGTCTGGTGCTGGTGAACTGGCATGGTTTTGCTGGTAAAGCTGGTTGACCAAAATACAACCAAATCACAAAACATGCTGGTCTTTTTTGGATAAATGTATTTTGAGAACACGAATAAGATAATTCATATGAATATGAACAAGAAGCTTAATTGTATTTGCGTAATGTGGCCAAACTGTATTTTAGCAATCTGTTTAGCATTATCAGCACGGGCTAATACACATTTTTATATGTTTAAATGGCATACTAGGTGACCTTGAACCACACAGGACAAGCAACGCAAGAAGCCGTGATTGGAGCACAAAAAGGTAAATGCACTCTGCATCTTTTCTCTTTACCTGTTACGCAATTACATTTCAGTTGTTTCCCTAGAAAGCTATAAAAAATAAAATCTGCTTCTGTTGAACTTTCAGTCCTTAATCTATTTTAATGAAGCAATAGTTATTCCTGCCCAGAATTTTGCTCAGAGGATCAAAATATTTACTTCAATTTGCAGCAGTCAAAAACATTTTCAAGTGCAAATCTCAATATGATTGGGAAATGCTGAAGTCACGTAAATGACGTTTTTGTCACAACAGATTTTGTAGCCTAACTGTTCGGCATCTGTAGGACTGAAAGTGTTAATGGAGTTGGTTAGTTGTGGTTAGCGACCTCTTCACTTTTATCTTCTCAAATGTCCTCCAAACATCACACAAAACAGACACAGCTTCAGTGACAATGCCATGTCAGCCCCATTACAAAGCCTAAATACCATTTTCAGATTCATACTGAATATACATAACAGTACTACTACAGCACTACTACTAAATACTACCACATTTACAGTACTGTGCAAAAGTCTTAGGCCACCATTAGCACTGCTGGTATAATGACCATATATAACATATCGACCCAAGCATTTCAAACTTGGGATTGTCACTCCATAACACTATTTTCCTCTGAACTTTAATCAAAATTTTGTGCGCTTAATGAAAAAGTGGTTTCTTGGCTGCTAGCCTAAGACCATTCCTGATCAAGCTTCTTCAGACTGTAGAAGGGTCAGCCTGGCATCCCAATGCTATTGCTCAAGTGTAAAGGGAAGTCACACTAAATACTTTATCCTTTAGTCTATAGAATCTGTTTTTAGTTTTTAGTTTTTTAACACTACATACAAATGTCCTGCATGTGCTGGTTGTATTCTAGTAAAGAAACTGAGAAATAATTCTATATGGTCATTATACCTTTATTAAAAAAATGATAGATCTAGTCTAATGGTGGCCTAAGACTTTGCACAGTACTGTAGAGCCCAACAGCTACTATAGAACTACAGTATATATGCAGCAGGTTTCTCAAGGACAGGAAATATTAGAAACCATTTCTTACCTTGTCTTGAGTTTTGATCAGGAGTTTCCAAACCTTTTACATAAGTACATGACGCACTTATTGTAAAAGCAGGTATACCATGGGCTAAAAGTGGCCCAGATGGTAGACGCTACATCTGATGGTGTTTGGAACAACATGCAAAAACAAAACTACATGTATCTATTTAACCAGTACTCAATAGCTGCTGTGAGCCAGTGATTAGTCAAATGAGCCACATGGTTCACTGCATGTATATCAGAAATGCATTGTGTCTGCACCACCTTCCTGCATGACTATACATATAAAACTACACATTTTACACAGACCAAGTCAGCTCATTTATCCTTCTGCTTGATATGAACCAGACCCCACGTGCATGAACATGCATTAGATATGGATTGTTGCATCCTCAATATCACCATAAAATGTGACTGCTTACAGTCGGGGCACTTTTGGTCCATAATACATCTGCTATTGCCAAAGCCCATACCTTTTGTGCTTAAAACCAAGCAACATCTGTCTGGGATAATTTGCTTTTTGGAAGGCTTATACTCATATCTTGTAGGTTGCACATTCACTGCGTTATTAGGTTTAGATGAAGTGGTAAACATGGAACATCATTTGGGCTACAGCTTGCAATTACAGCATTGGCAACGAAAAGGACTGGATACAGTCCAGCAAAAGCTAATGCCAGATCACTGCTTTATTGGTCTAACACAAATTTTAGCACCATTTTCTTGTCCTTACGCAGTGCTTATAGATGTCAATGTTTCTGTAGCAACACCGAAATGCCACCACATACCAGTTCAGACAACATTCATTTCCATATACATCAATGATTCAATGTGTTTATTACTCTTATCATGAAACCAATTAACCTACTTAATCCATATATTACCTTACCAGACATATAAGCTGGTGTAGTACAGGAGATGTAATGACACAAAAGTTTATTAAAGGCAGCATTTTATTTAAGCAGTTGTAGCATCAGCGTGAGCAGACTGAATGCTGAGCAACGTTTGACTGGCTTTGTGCTTCTTATAAGCACCAAGAGGATGAGCCGCAGGTGTGTGTGGATCGCATGACACCTGAGGTTTAGTTTCTGTATGAGAATTAGTTTCCATTTGTGGCAGTAAGCTGCCGCAAAGTGAGGGTCGGAAAGGGGCAAGAACACCGTCTGTGTGACGCGGCACACCAGAGTTAAATGTTATCTATATATACACACTGCCCGACCAAAAAAAGGTCACCACCTGGATGTAACTAAGAAAATACTTCACTAGTTAAAAAAAGAGCCTCCCATCGGATAATGACTGCATTGGTGATGATGTTTCACCTGGCAACAAGTTCTGTAACCCTAACTGATCCAGTGAGTAGCTTTTCATTTGTTAAACAACCATGTGGAAAGACACATCCTGTGGTCTTGGAAAGATGTTCATCTGTTTCAGAAGGGTCAGATTGTGAAAGAGTGGTTCAGGGAGCATGAGACATCATTATCACACATGGATTGTCCACCACAGAGTCCAGACCTGAACCCCATTGAGAATCTTTGGGATGTGCTGGAGGAGACTTTGTGCAGTGGAACAAATCTCCCATCATCAATACAAGATCTTGAGGAAAAATGAATGCAGCTCTGGACATTGCATAAGCTGGTGGAAACGATGCCACAGTGAATGCGTGCTGTAATCAAAACTAAAGGCGGCCCAACCCAATATTAGAGTGTGTAACGCTTTCTTTGGACAGGCAGTGTATATACATAAGACATAAAAGACAGTTTCACTTTTCAGCAGCTTTAAAGTGAGATAAGAACTTAAGAATAAGATAAGGAAAATAGAAGAAAATCAGTATGTGGTGATCAGTGCAGATATTAACTAAATCAATGTATGGGAAACACTGAGGTACCTTTAACACCACAGTATCCCATATAGCATTGCTAAGCACGGTTCAGACAACATTCAGATCACATAAGGTGCAGTTTCACAAAACGTATCGTGGACGTTAATTGGCCCATATCTGTATGCTGAAGAGAAGGGGCTCTTAAGTAATCAACAGCTGATGTAGGCCAGTAGTGAGACGGTATGGACAGGTCTAGATTCAGCATGAAGCCAGCAGACATACTGTAACTGTAAACAGGTCCCTCTTTTACTGGGCATCCTCTAAAACTTTCTCACCAATGTTTTAGGTGGATCCGGTAAGAAGAACAATGGGCAGAAAAAGCAAACTACACCACTGATAATGACGCCTCCAAAGCCTATGGCACATCTGACAGGTGAGGAAGAGGTTCTAATGTCTTCTGAACAACTTTCTTAATCATTTTAGAGCTCCAGAAGAAGTAGTAGTATCTCAGTATTTCAGTTTACTAAAAAAGGAGTCGATCAGCCAAGTACTGGAGCGATGAAGTTCATGTCTAATGTGCATAGGAAAGCCTCACCTCACACTTGATAAATCCATTAAGTATTGACACACAGATTTGTGATGTGGTTTAGGACGCAACCTGACATTGTAAGATACAGGATGATCAAGACTTCACTGTGTAGCTGAACTCATGTGAGCTCAGATTTACCATTAAGCTTACACTTGCAAATACAGACTTATTTATTTGTCTGTATTTATTTATCTTATTTTTTGGACATGACTATGTAGTTTAATGAGATATTGGTTGAAGCAAGCAAAGTGTCATTAACACATAATTTGCAATATTGAACTCATAGCTCTATGCAAAACTTAAAGCATCTGCTGATGACTAGACAACATTTAATCTGCACAATATAGCCAAAGGTTTGTGGACATGAAAACTACATATAAAAGGGTAATAGTTTGGAGTTTCTCCTCCTTACCTGCTACAACAGCTTTCACTCATCTGAGAAACTTTCCACTAGATTTTGGATCATGATGGTGAGATTGGATGCTGGACAATAAGCCCTGGCTCACAGCTTGCATTCCAATTAATATCAAATGTGTCTGATGGAGCCAGGACTCAGGGCTCTTTGTAAGCCAACCAAGTTCTCTGTCAAAAGGGGCAAACTATTTAAAATGGACTTTGCTTTAGGAAGGAAGGTCAGGATGTGGAACAGACTTGTTGGACTTGGAAACCTGTCGTTTAGCAGATGCCCTTACCCAGAGTGACTTACAATCCAAGCACTTGTGAGTTAAGGCTCAAGGACCCAACAGTGGTAGCTAGGCAGAGGTGGGAATTGAACCCTGGACCTTCTGATCCATATCTTAACTGCTAGACTACCACAGTCCCCATAAGTATGATAGTGAGAGTCACTGAAGTGTTCAGTACAATCCATTCTACTATGTCAAAGATCATAATTAGAAGGGGTGTCTACATACTTTTGGCCATATAGCATAAGTGGATAGTGGTGTGTACACAAGGGCAGCATATAGATATTTTAAAAAAATGGTTTATTGCCATTTCCTAGATGTTACCTGCCACTTAAACTGGTTTCCTTCTTTGTTACGCAGCTGTTAAAGATAAGCCTAATAAGGATGGAGTGATGCAGTGGAATGATAATGAGAAGCCTATCTGTCATGAGCTGGATTACAGTGAAGGAAAGCTGGTTGTTCAGAAGGAGGGCTACTACTACATCTACTCTAAAGTCAGCTTCAGCCCAGACAGCATTTTCATCCACTCTGTGAGAAGGTTATCACCGCGCTACCAGGGCAAGCCTCTCGAGCTCCTGAGGGATCGCAGATACCAGCACAATTCGGCACCGAAAAACAACTTGAGGAGCAGCTACCTGGGTGGGATCTTCCTCCTGTACATAAAAGATGCCATTTTCGTTCACGTGAATGACAGCTCCTTGGTTCGTCTTCAAAGTCCGGATGATAACTTCTTTGGCATGTTTCTGCTCTAAGCAGGACAGCACTTGTTGCATACTTATCACATTATTATATCTCACAAAAATGACCTCCATACTAAACAACACGGAAAAGGATTCAATTATATGTGATGAATGGTGATACTAATAAGCCATACTTACCCATAACTTGTTATATCACTGGAACAGTTAATCTAAGCACCAAACTGGCAAAACAGAAAAGCTTCTCTCGCAGTAGTTCTGTTGAAGAAAGTTGCTTGGGACTTTTTTAGCTGCTACTTCAGGGTAGGTACTTTTCTCAGCGCATAGGAACCCTTAGTGATGTAAGTATGCGGTGATTGGTGCGCATGTAAGAGTAAGGCAATTGATCCAGACGTCAGTGATGCTAGTGTGTGTGACTGGTCCCGATTCAAATTCCTGTGTTGAATGCAACCACCATTTTTAAGTACAGTGGTACCTCAGTTCACATTGTTAATTTGTCCCAGAATTCTTGTGAGTACCGAAAAGGACGAGTACAGAGCAAATTTTTCCCATAAGGAATAATGTTAATTGAATGAATCTGTTCCAGATCCCCAGAAAATCCACAGTGTATGAGGCTTTATATGCATTAATGGAGTTGTATTGTACAGGTGCTCCCTGATTTATGATGGGGATATGTTCCGACAAATCCATCATAAGTTACATGTATCAAGAACTGAGGAGTTTTATATAGTCTGTACAAATATCATCATAGCGCCTATTACACATACACTTACATTAACCTACAGTTGGCCAAAATCATTAACACAAAGCTTATTTTATAACAAAGCATTCAAAAATCTCATGTAATTTAGTGAGTAATGGATTCAAAGTGAAAAGTAAAAGCAAAACACTTACTCTATTGGTGAACTCAGGGTCCTAAATGATAATGCTAACTGCAACCTGAAAGACAAGAGGACTCCTGTTTCCATTTCGGTTGGCTATTATAAACTAACCCTTTTAGGACCTATGGAGACTTATTTGAACTAAGAATACAGTACTGTAGATGTATAAATAAAGAAAAACTATAAACGCAGCAGAGATCTACACTGAGCAAGAGCTGTTGTGAATCTTAATCAAGGAATCATTGTGTAGTGAATCGTGAATCGAGTTTCGGCAGAAACGAGTCGCGTGGCTCGACTCTTACAAGTTTAAGTAAGTGCACCAAGTAGAGCGCAAACGACGAGAACCGAGATAAGTTTTTCAAGTTAAACCGAACTGAACCAAATTTGACGTGTTCGTAGGTGGTCGAGAACCGAGGTACCACTGTATACTTGCATGCCGGTAGCCGTATAAAACACACTCCAAAAAAACAGAACAAAAAAACAGCACAGCCTAATGAACCGTCAGTGAAGTCCAGGCTTTACCGAGCCTACATGTGACAGGCAGATTGCCTCATTTCTGCATCACTGTAGTGTTCCTGCTGGCGGTATGAATGCAAACCAAAAAAGGCCCTGGAATGAATGTAGTTCTCAGACGAGGTCTATGAGGTGGGTCGGGGTTGGGGGGTCGGGGTTTGTCGGGGTTGGGGGGGGGGTGAGTACACAGTAGTTCTTCTGGAATTAGTCCTTAGACCTGTTTGGTACGAACGTGCCTTAGGAAGCAAAGTCAGATTTATTTCTATAGCCCTTTTTATGATGGAGCATTGTCTCAAAGCAGCTTTGCAATTTTTGATTATCTTCTAATATCTACGTCCAATCCCTAACTTAGCAAGCCTAGGGCCACATGGGCAAGGAATATAAGGAAGAAACCTTGGGAGGACCAATACTCAAAAAGGGACCCAATCTCCTTGGGCAGCTTAGATGATAAATGTAACACAAAGTTCCTCTAACTGGCCCAGAGATCTATGCAAAATCCCTTCATGTGGCCCTTCATTTGGAATCAAACTTCCTCCTAAATTATTTGATGGTAGATGGTACCTTCATAAATAATCCTGAAAGCTATTTTTTAAGCATGGATGCAAATGGTTTTCAGGCCTCACTACCAATTAATGGACTGTTCTTTCAGTTTTTTACAGAAAACCTCAGGGCCTTTACATAAAGACATAAGAACATTTATAGCATTTAGCAGGGACTCTTATCAAGAGCTGAAGATTAAGTGCCTTGCTGCATTTGGCTGAGTCAGGATTTGAACTCACATTCTTCTAAGTAGTAGTTGAGAGTCACTACTGTGTACTGTTATAATTTACTTATATTACATTGTTTTTTACAAAGTCTCAAAGCAGCTTTACAATTAAGAGTCTAGACTGCAAATTCGTAAACAAGAGGTGACAGCGGCAAGGGAAATCTCCCTGAGACTAATACTGAAGAAATGTTGCCCCAAATGTGGCAGATCATCCAGGGCACCTGGTGGTTGATATTTGCCCTTTAATGTTGCCCTGGACTTTTTTTTGGCAGTGTGACTGTTTCTTTAGTATGGTGGTACATAGAGTTTGAACATTTCTACTTAAAATCTCGTCTCTTTATGGCACTTTTTAGCCGGATTAATTCCTTTTTTAAGTAGAACTTGACCATGATTGGAAAGACTGCTTTTAGTTAGAAATGATCAGACATGATTTTGCACAATGTTTTTAAAATTTCAATGTATTTTTCTGTCTTTATTTGTGTGTGTGTGTTTTTACTTGGTTTGAAAAAAACGCATTTTGATTTGAATGTATAACTAAATATATTTCTTCGTAGACAATATGATTTTTTAAATATACATTTTCCAAAGTTGAACCCTGTTTTAGCTCTAGTTAAATTATATGGAATTCTGCTGTGCAGAGCAAGATTTAATGCTGACTGTAATATTATTTAATATTTTTCTATCTCTGTGTTGTTAAAATTAAATATTAAATGTGCATTTGGCTTGACATTAAGTGACATCTTTTTTGCTTGATGACTGGAAGAGACTCTTTCCTGAGACGCACTAGAGTAATAAGCAAGCTGCAGCCACTGCATGTTGCAAAGCTGTGGTTGGACTCTTGGCCCACAGGTGTAAGCATCTTATCTCTCCGCCTGACACTCCGGATGTGTATATATAACTTTTTTCCTTTTGTCAAATGTGTGTGTTTGTGTTGTCTACGTTTGCCACCACAGTGTGAGTTGTAGTGTGATAAAGTGATAGCTAAAAGTGCAGACATGGCATGTGCCAGTCAAAGCTCAGATTTACAACACATGGAGAATGGAATCGGCTTTCATCTTTAGTTTACAGAGTAAACATTTTGGTCTGGCTTGGTTTTCCTTTAATCTGCTGCATGTTATAAGAAGTGGCTTTGAGCTCGCCCACGCTGCAGGTCCGCTGAAATGTGGAGAGGAAGTGGGGGGGTGGGGGCTGCAACAGGTACTTGAGACTCTGTTACGCTGACTCAGATCTCTGAGAAAAGCCGAACTCAAATGCTTCTATGGAACGTTCCGTCTGATACGCCACTTACAGACCATTTATGATCTACCGAGTGGAGTGGGACTTGGCACGGGGGAACATTTGCCGTTAGCTAATGGCAAGAAGAATTTCAGAAAAAGGAATGAAGAAAATTTTGAGATATTTAAATCTTATGTACGGCCACAAAGAAGCGCTGCGATAATCAAGCTATATATTCACTTGAAAGACAAGCCTTTATGGTTGCGACTAGTTGATCTGTGGGTGTGACAACAATCACATAAGCTTTACACAAAGCTGGCTTGTGCGGCGAGAAAGAAACCTGTAAATAAAGAATAGCACACTGAATTTTGTTTGTGCTTTTGATGCCATGTGGCTAAGATTCAGTGACGAAGTACACAGACCATGTACTTGAGTTAAAGCAGGTAAAATATTACTTCAGTAAAAGTCGAAGTCCTCCCTTAAGAGCTCCACTTGAGCAAAAGTACAAAAAGTATTTTGCCTTCAAATGTACTTAAGCATCGAAAGTAAAAGGACCGTGATTTTTTATGGCTCTGATGTCCTATGATCATTTTTGTAACGACTCTTCCTTAATCAAGTCATTTCAGTCTTTTAAAAAATGTCATTAATTAGTCTAACAGGTCAAAACAAGTTCAGAACAAACTGTGTGCTATACCCTGATTGCTGTGCTTGCTACTTCTTTTTCTTTTTATATGCTCTTTTATGCACACGTAACCCAAAAGGAACAACAGGTTCCACATAAGATAGTGACGTAAAAAGTAAGGTATTTGACTTTGAATGTAGTTCAAGTAAAAAATCACCCCAAATACAAATACTTCAGTAAAGTAAAGGTACATGAAAAACTACTTAAGTACAGTAACGAGTCCACTTTGTAATTTTTTTTCCTGTCCACCACTGCAAAGGCTGAACTTTTTGAATTGAAATCCAAACAACAATCACAGCACACCACAGAAATGCACCATACCTACTATAAAGCATAGTGTTATGTTGTGGGAGTGTGTCTCTTCATTGGGAACTGGGTATTTATCAGGAATAAATGGAAAATACATGCTGCCAACTACACGCAAATTCCTGAAGATAACTTACAGCCTATGATAGACAGCTGAAGACGAGCAGGTGGCTCACCTTCCAGCTTGACTCAGTGTTTTACTGGTGGTGTGAGAAAGACTTTTAGTTGCTTAGAAGATACCCTTGGTTCCTCAGTGGCCTCGTGGCCTATTACACATCTTGCTCTTGGAGTGACCTTTGTTGGTCGACCACTCCTGTGGAGAGTAACAATGGTCTTGAATTTCCTCCATTTGTACACAGCCTGACTGAATGTGGATTGTCAGCATGACAATAACAATAGCCCTAAATGCACCACCAATAAAACAATGCAGTCGTTTAAGGGCAGGCAGGTGAATGTCCTGAAGTGGCCAAGTTTTACCCCTGACCATAGGAGTAGTCCATTGCTGCTTGCCAAAAACAGTACTGCACCTCGTAGAGACATATCCAAGCAGATTGATGGCTGTAGTTAAAGCAAACAGGGCTCTACAAAGTGAATAAAGGGGCTGACATCCCTGTTATTGTTGTTTATACATTTTTAAATCAATTCAGGACTGTAGCCATTTTCCTTGTTTCTTGAGCATTGTAAGCCGTATGTGTATATAATGCTGGAAAGGGCTTTAATGGGTTATGATTTCAGACTATAAGATAAAAGAGTGACCGTGTTTAATATAAGATTAATATAGTCACTGTTTCTTAAAATGCAAAATACTGGACAATATTCATGCTGTTTTATCCAGTTAGATATATGTAGATGTGTATGGTTTTATCTATTCAAATATTTAACCAAAAAGCATTGTTTCCTCACACAAAACTGTTTTAAATCAGAGAACATTGAAACACTGTGTCAGGATGATGTAGCTTCCGGTCGCATATCTGCCTGCATATTTCCCCTCTGACCCTTTTCTGTTTTCACAGCCTGCTGCTCAATTACAGATGCCTGTTCTCTCCATTTATACTCTTTCTGTTGTGCACATCTTTGTCGGATCTTGTCACTGCTATGCTTCTGGTCTGTCCAGAGGCGTTACAAGAACTCTCTGGGTGGGCATTTGAATTATGTGGGTGGGCAGCAACAAAAAAGTTGCTTTTCCTAACTAGGGTATATAAACAAGGACATAATTTAATGTTTAAAAGGAGGCAAAAGGAATACAATTATAGCATCCCATTTTTTAAGGGAGTCCAAGGACTTTATCCCATAAAAAAATAAAATAATTAAAGTCTGGTGAGCATTTGTTGAAAGCAGAGAGGACAACTTGTGAGCAAATTCTGCTTGTGATCTACAGACTGTGGTAGCCTAGCGGTTAGGGTACTGGACTATGGATCAGAAGGTCCAGGGTTCAAATCCCACCTCTGCCAAGCTACCACTGTTGGGTCCTTGAGCAAGACCCTTAACCCACAATTGCTTGGATTGTAAGACTGTACCAATTGTAAGTCGCTCTGGATAAGGGCGTCTACTAAATGCTGTAAATGTAAATGAATGCCTAAACTCCCATGATCTCCGATCCCTCAGATAACACTGCATCAAGAACAATCATCCCTCAATAGCTGATATAACCACATGGGAAAGGGATTACTTTGGCAACCTTTAAGTAAAGCACTACAATACAGAGTTACATTCATAAATGCCACTTCAAACTTTACTGTGCAAAAAAGAAGGCATATGTTATCCATGTCCAGAAGCAGCGATTTCTCTGGGCTCTGAGGCATCTGGGATGGACCATCACACAGTGGAAACATGTATTGTCGTTAGAAGAATCAGTATTCCAGATGTTCTTGGAAAATATGGATACAGTGTGCCACAGAAGAAGAGGGTTAGCGTAGTTGCCTCACAGCGCCAAGATCCCTGGTTCGATCCTGTCCTTCAACTCCACCTGTGTTGTGTTTGCATGTTCTCCCTGTGAGTTTATGTGGTTCACCCTAAAGTGGCCCATGGCTACTGTGTTGATATAACCTTGTGTCTCTCATGAATATGGCCTTTGACATCGATGCGACATTAAATTAAATAAAACAAAAACTGATAATAATAAACATCAAGCTACAGTGGGGATGGAACATGGCTGGGTCTTCCAGCATGACAATGATCCCAAACACACCACTCGGGCAACAACGGAGTGGCTCCGTAAAAAGCATTTCAAGGTCCTGGAGTGGCCTAGCCAGTCTCTAGACCTCAACCCCATAGAACATTTGTGGAGGGAGTTGAAAGTCCGTGTTGACCCAAAACATCACTGCTCTAGAGGAGATCTGCATGGAGGAATGGGCCAAAATACCAGCTACAGTGTGTGCCAACCTGGTGAAGACTTACAGGAAACATTTGTCATTGTCAACAAAGGTTATCTTACAAAGTATTGGGTTGAACTTTTGTTATTGACCAAATACTTTTCCTCCATGATTTACAATTAATTCCTGGATTTTTTTTCTCATTTAGTCTCTCATAGTTGAGGTGTACCTATAATGAAAATTACAGACCTCTCTCATCTTTCTAAGTAGGAGAACTTGTACAATCAGTGGCTGACTAAATACTTTTTTTTGCCCCATTGTATTGTTATAATTAGATTAAACTGTGTACTTGTTTTTTTATTTCTGGGTAGCATCTGATTCTAGTCTAAAGGTAATGTATACTTGCAGATGATCGAACACATGGCATCTTCAGCCATTAGCACATTCTGTTAGCTGCTCTGGACAAGAGCCGCTGCCAAATGACTGAATGTAAATGTATTTGATATCAAACCAAGTTATGTTTTTGTTCAATTCAATTTCTGTTTCAATTTCATAAGCTCCCACAGTTGTATTCATTATATTTTGCTGAACGCTGTGTGGAAAATTGGCTGTGTTGAAACAGTGACACACTGCTCATGTGTGTACAGTGAAAGCTGTAACTAGCTAACGTGGGCGCCAAAACAAAAAGCTGGATATTTTGAATTGCTCACTCCAATCAGAGGTTGTGTGCATGATTCCGGCATAACAGATCTTTTATTGCGTGTGTAAATGAGGGCAACCCGGTCTAGAGTAATATTAGAAAGGTGACCTAGTAATAGCCCATATCTTTATTATGAGGTGAAATTAAGCAAATATTTAGGCTTACCAGCATATTATATATTGGACTTCTGATTAACTCTCAAGCTGTGTGCGTATTGGGAGGGGTTTTGCCTCTCCACTTTGTACCTTGTGTACTACCACGTGCTCCATTTCGGTTACTGCTCAGTAGATGGTTCTTGCTCTCAGCAAATTTACATGCAAAATAAAAAAGATAGCAGGTTTCAACTCTACTTGTACAGTACGTAGGCATATAATAAAATACCAGCCATATAGACTCACTGACCCAAAAAAAGTACTGGGCAAAGAGTTGTTGGTGGGATTGAAGGAAACTTTATATAGTGGGGCAAAAAAGTATTTAGTCAGCCACTGATTAGCAAGTTCTCCTACTTAGAAAGATGAGAGAGGTCTGTAATTTTCATCATAGGTACACTGTATGTGTGAATGTAACGATGATATATGTAAGTGATTACGATATTAGAGTGAAAGGATAAGTTTATTGGGGAAAACTTTACAATTGAAAGGAGGATCTAGTACCCTATTAGGTCCCCTCTAGCCTGGATACAAGATGAGATACGGTTGGGCAGTGGAGGCAAACAGGTTCCATACGGTATCCTGAGACACATTTGCCCACAGATGTTGCTGCTGGGCCTGTAGATCCTGTACGTGCCACAACAAGTCTCACTCATTTCTGGGAGCTGCGGGGAATCACCAAAACGGCTCTACAGTGCTATTTGCCCTCCCCTCGGTCCGCTTGGGGTCCTCTACGTGCTGCACATGCATAGGTACGCTCTTTGCATGCCCGGGAGCATACGCCAATAGCGTAGCACTCAAGTCCTTCGAGCTGCGTACTCTTCTGAGTTTCTTTCCTTTCTTTTTGTTTTATCTCACAGCGCACTGGTGCATTATTGGTAGCTTTTGTTTTAGTTAATATATTATTATCCCCCCTTTTTTGAGTCCGCTTTAGTGTGGTGCTTGGGTTTGCTCTTTATTTCTTAATTTTGTGTTGCTTGCGTCTGATTCAGCCAGTTGGTGGCACGATGCTAGAGCACTGGACCCTGACGTGAGCGCCCAGGGGTCAAGCCCCAGCTGCCAGCCAAGATAGGTCAGGCTTCTCTTTCATTTCATTTTTGGTTATTTAGTTTCTTTTTATTTATTTACACTTTGGTTCACTATTTCCATCTGGAGCTAACTGCATTTGGGTCCTAAAAGCCCTTTTATTTTTGTTAAATACGGTTTGCCCGTTTTTGAAGAGTGTCGAACCATAACCGAAGGGTACGGCCATTGTCAGGACCCAGCGTTAGCTCCTGGACTTCCAGTATGGAAGTCCCCAGTCACCGCAGTAGGCATCAGTGTCCAGCCTAGACCCACTCTGGTCTGCTTCTGCCCGCCACTATGGTGGATTCCCACCCACAGGTGCAGCCAGTCAAGCTGCCCTGCATTTTTTACATCACCCAGAGTCCCAGGGCAGAAGGGCTTAAGTGATGAGCCTCAGGACAAACTGTTCTGGCTCAGCCCCCTTCCTCCCTGATTGGTTTTTATAATCTGGCCATTTGTACATATGCTCACCACAAACAGAGAGCCAAGGAGCGGGGAGGTTCATCTAGCTGCTCGTCGAGATCATCTAGCTGGTCCTTGCCAATCCCTGGCTGCTACTGCGGTCACACCCCCGATCCCTGTGATCACTGCGGGCCGGCCTGATACGAGACTGCTTGATATTTTGGAGCAGATCACGGCTATTACTGCATCTGTTAATGAGCTGCGTGCCATATCGCCGCTTAGCTCCGTATCTGAGCTCGCTGCACCACTAGCTCTGCACCTGAGCTCGCCGTGCTGCCTGGCTTCGTACCTGAGCCCACCGCAACACCTAGTTCTGTACCCTAGCCCCCTGCACCCCCTAGCTCTGTACCTGAGCCCAATGCGCCGCCTAGCTCTGTACCTAAGCCGGCCGCACCATCTAACTCCGTACCTGAGCCTCCTGTGCCAGGGCCATTTGCACCTATCCCTGCGCCTTGACCGACTCTTGCCACGGTCACATCCGCCGACTCTTGCCCCCTGGCTGGTCATGCCGACCCCTGTGCCACGGTTATGTCCATCAATTCCTGCCCCCGGGCCAGTCGCACTGACCTCCGTGCTTAGGCCCCGTACACCTGTTCATGCCACAAGGCAACTCGTGCCGACCTTTTTTGGGCCTAGCCTAGCCCCTGAGCCGCCTGCACTGAGCTCTGCCTCTGAATTTCTGCCAAACTCCGCACCAGAACCACTCAAGCCAAACTCCACCTTTGAGCTGCTCGTGGCTAGTCGCGATCCCGAGCCGGTCAAACAGAGTTGATCTTGACTTGGAGCATGTCCTGCTTATTGGGGCATCCCTGAGTGCGGTATGCTCAACCCAGGGGAGGATCCCCCCCAAGCACTGTAGGACACGCTGGGATCCTCACAGTGTGCGCGATCTTGCATGCACCTGCTGATGTTACGTGATTGCAGTATTGGCGACACCTGGAGTCTCGCCTATTTAAGAGCTTGCGCGAGCCCAGCCAGGTGGTGTACCCTCACACTCATTGCACACGTGTGCCACAAGGTAGTTTCATGTGATTTAAGGGTTGTTTGGGTGTTAGCTCCATACGCTTGCCATTGTGTCTGCTCTTCGACCGTTTTTTTTTATCTTTTATCCCATGATCTGGGACACTGGTAATCTGAGGTCTTTGAAGAGCTCCAGCCATGTAGAGCTGAAAGGCTCAAGGTACCACCAGGGATGTAGACTGGTCAGGTTAGGGAAAGAATTTCTCGGCCATCTGTGCCCTTGCGCTTCCACCCTTTTGCATCCGTATCACGCAGTGTCTGGCTGTGCCGCGACACGTCTCACTCACTTCTGGGAGCAGCAGGGAATCCCCGAAGCGGTTCCACAGTGCTATTCACTTTCCCCTCACTCTGCTCGGGTCCTCTATGCACTAAAAACACACAGACCCTTGGTAAGCCTGGGAGTTTACGCCGATAGCATAGCACTCAGCTCCTTCAAGCTGGGCACTCTTTGACGTTTCTTTCCTTTCTTTTTGTTTTATCTTGCCACAGCGCATTGGCACATTACTGGTGGCTTTTGTTTTTAGTTAGTATATTATTCCCTTTTTTGGGAGTCTGCTTTAGTTTTACTTTTAGCTTTACATTTAGCTTTATTCTTCCAATAGCCTTCTGGCTTGTCCATGTGATCTTTAGCACACGAGCAGCAATGTTCTTTTTGGAGAGCAATAGCTTTCTCTCTGTCTGACTGTGGATTGGTGGTGTCCAAACTCTTTAGAGATGGTTTTGTAACCTTTTCCAGCCTGATGAGCATCAACAACTCTTTCCTGAGGTCCTCAGAAATCTCCTTTGTTCATTCCATGATACACTTCCACAAACGTGTTGTGAAAATAAAAGTATCAGGAGAAAAATATAGAGTCAGCAGTATTCCACAATAGATTATGTTATTAAATATACAGTTATTAAATTTTATTATTAGATTAGATTAGATTCTGCTTTATTGTTGTTACACATTTAAAAGTACAATGCAACGAAATGTAGTTTAGCATCTAACCAGAAGTGCAATAAGCAGAAAGTGCGGAATGTACAATAGATACAGTATGTACATATATAGACTATTGAATATGAACGCTATAGACATATATACAGATGGAATCATTTACAATTTTAATTACAATGACATATATACAGACGGAATCATTTACAATTTTGGATGGATGTGTATAAACATGTATGTACAGTATATGCAGAATATGTCGCAGATATAATATATAATTATACAGCTATACCACCTGTACTTTTTTGTACTTAAGTTTTATTTTGTGCTGGCACTACTGCCCAGACTTTCTAACACTGCATTCTTGTGGCTTAATTTTTAGATATTTGTAAATTTGGATTGCATGTTGCATTTTGATTGCCACAAAGACAAAAGTCATGGCTTCTCTTCCTTTCTCCAGACTGAAACTATATCATGCTAATGTCCATTCATGTTGTCATAATCAGTAGATGTCGATAAGTGCCGAATAACGTACGAGTTACACCAATTAAAAAAACTCAGATGTCATGTGTTTTTTAGGCACGCATACTGCACAGAATCTGCTCCACCTCAAACTGGACTTAAGTATGAATCCTATATGAGCTGCCTGTCTTAATGTAGTCTCTATGTACACAGATCTGACTGAGACACGTGGCAGCATACGACACAGAAATACCTTTATGTGAAATTTAGTATGAAAAGTGAAAACCCAAGATAAAAACTTAACCACATTATTTGCATAAGTATCATTCGGCGCACAGAGACGGAGATGTGGTATTGCATTATGCTAACCTATGAGTCATCTTTATGTGCACATATACATATACTGCAACTATACCTTCTTTTTTTCATTCTCATAGGCTTGCTAAGACGCAGGCTGAAACTGAGAGCAGTGACACATTCACACTTAGTTATTTTTTCTCAGTGGATTTTCCCAGTCTCTGTTTCTGAACCACAGAGGCTCTTTCTGTCAGAGCCGATATCGAACAGGAAAACCAACTGCCTTTGAACAGAACAGAAGTCTGTCTGATGATTTGGACAAATGACAGAACAAAATAAGAAACTGAAGAAAAGGACAGAATTGAACACTATATCAGCATAGTAATTTTCTGTGTTGTCAGTCACTTGTTCACGTATTTGTTTCTGGTGATGTTTAAGAACGTTCTACTGGTTTCCGCTAAGACCTACTGAATGCAGATCAGATTTCTGTGTGATGAAATGGAGTACATATCTACTCTAACGCCATACAAAGCAAGAAGCTTGCACTGTCATCGAGCTGGGTGAGGACGGACTGAGAGAAAAAACCCTCCAGACAGAGCGGAGAGCGCCCTCAGCTGCTCAAGTGAAGGAACTGGGTTGTGACATGACCTTTTTGTGCAAGCCGGTGGAGTCCAAACTTTTTTCAAAGGGTGCCAGATCGCACCATATCAAAATACCCTATAAGGAAAGATCTCTCTTACAAAAAATATTATTCTTAAATCATTCAAAACATTATAAAAAACACAAATGTACAAAACAAATAATATTTAACTGATGTTTTTGTTTGTTTGTTTGTTTGGTCTGTTTAACATCGCTATCAGCATCAGACATGGTTACATCAAGACTAGTCATATATATACACACACACACACACACACACACACACACACACACAGACACAGGGAGGACATGCAGACTCACCACCAGGCCGCTCCACCCTTGGACTGAACCCAGGACTTTCTTGCTGTGAGGTGACGGTGCAATCCATTCAACATTAAGCATATCAGATATGGAGGTGGAAACCATATTTCATATTCTTACAACACCAGGACAGTCCCAATACATTTGCATAAAAGTCAAAGGCAAAGTCAGATTCATTGATTACAAAGAAGCATTGTCTCAAAGCAGCTTTACAATGTCATATTAACTTTGATTATTTATGCCCATTCCCAAACTGAACAAGCCTAGGGCGACAGTGGCAAGGAAAATCTCCCTAAATGTCATAAGGAAGAAACCTTGGGAGGACCAGGACTCAAGCTGATAAAGTGGGGCAAAAAAGCATTTAGTCACTGATAGTGCAAGTTCTCCTACTTAGAAAGATGAGAGAGGTCTGTAATTTTCATCATAGCTACACTTGCAACTATGAGGAAGACCACATGATAAAAACAAAAAATCCAGGAAATCACATTGGTAGGATTTTTAAAGAATTTAATTTGTAAATCATGGTGGAAATAAGTATTTTCGGTCACCCACAAACAAGCAGGTGGCTCTTACAGCCTGTAACTTCTTTAAGAAGCTCTTCTGTCCTCCACTCGTTAACCTGTATTAATGAAACAACCAAAAATGTTTGACCTCGTTTATCTGGTATAAAGACACCTGTCCACAGCCTCAAACAGGGTCAGACGACTCCAAACTCACCCATGGCCGAGACCAAAGAGCTGTCCGAAGGACACCAGGAGGAAAAATCTAGACCTGCACCAGGCTGGAAGAGTGATCTACAGAGGCAAGCAGGTTTGGTGTGAATAAATTAACTGTGGGAAACATGAAGACATACAAGACCACTGATAATCACCCTCGATCTGGGGACATGTCCAGGGCCCATCTGAAGTTTGCCAGAGCAAGAGCACCATGAATGATCCCGTGGGAAGTGAGGTGGGGGTGTTGGTGAGAATATCATTGGTCAGAATAAACCAAAATAGAACTTTTTGGTAAAAACTCAACTCGGGGTTTGCCGTGGGTGGGTGGTGTGGGATGTAATAAATAAGTGCGTGGGAGTTGGGGGTTGCGGGGGGGGGGGGGGCCATCCCAAGAACGCAAGTACCTACTGTGACGCATGGTGGGGGGTGGAAACATCATGGGCGTTGAGTCTTGGTTTTTCTGGCAGGAGAGGGGTGGTGGGGGGACAGGACGACTGATCCGGGGGGGTGTTTTAAGGAATAATGGTGAGGACGGGGGGGTCGCAGTTGTGGGGATCGTGTGGAGAGTTTTGTGTAAGGAGCCAAGAAACCGGGCTCCTCCATCAGTGAGAGCATTGAAGATGGAACATTACTGGGTCCCCCTTCCAGCATGACAATATCCAACGCAAACCGCTCGGGCAATGAAGGAGGTGGCTCCATAAAAAGCATGGTCAAAGGTCCTGGAGTGGCTATCCAGTCTCCAACCTCAGCCCTTATAGAAAATGTGTGGGGGAGTTGAAAGTCTGTGGTTTGCCCCAAAACATCACTTCTCTAGAGGAGAATCTGCATGGAGGAATGGGGCCAACTACCCAGCGTACATGTGTGCCAACCTGGTATAGACTTACAGAAACGTTTGACCCTCTGTCATTGCCAACAAAGGTTATGTTTACGAAGTATTGAGTTGAAGTTTTGTTATTGACCAAATACATTAATTTTCTCACCATGATTTTACAATTAAATTCTTTAAAATCTACAATGTTGAATTTCCCGGATTTTTTTTCCTCATTTTGTCTCTTCATAGTGAAGTGTACCTATGATGAAAATTACAGACCTCTCTCCTCTTTCTAAGTAGGAGAACTTGCACAATCAGTGGCTGACTAAATACTTTTTTGCCCCACTGTATATGTAATAATTAAACTAAGTTATCTCACCAATATGTTTGTAGTAACAGTTTAAATAAACCGAAGCTAAAGAAATACTAACAGAGAAAACATATTTAAAAATGTATAATAATTAAAATCAAATATAATAATATATAGGCTAATATTTCAGAGAAAATGTAATTATGAAGAGTATAATTAAACAGAGAATAACTATAGCATTTAAGACAATGGTGAAAATAAATAAAATAGTGAAAAGATACCATAAAAATGTGCTTATCGGAACTGTTTAGTCCAGTACACAGAGTCACTGTAGGACCTTAAAATAGAGAATCTGTGGAGAGCTGTGTCCAGTCCGGGAAGGTTTTGATGGCATGGCATGCTCAGTCAACCAGAGAATGGAGAGAGTTACTGCTCTCTGTGGTCTGATACCCAATCTGACCTCTAGAACAGAGGTTACATTTTCTTAGATTTAGGTAAGCCCTGACTATAAATCAGTTATAAAACTGAAATGTATCAGTTTGTGGTCTGGAGTTTTAGAGGCAGCACTTAGATTTTCCAAAACAGCTGATGAATCAGTTATGTCATCAGCACAGTTAAGGTCTCTGCTCAAGTCTGCTGCACAGCAAGGAGACCAGAATTTTAGAAAAGGAGTACATTTTGGACAGCATTCCTCTTGTTTGCCCCCCACGTCCGACAGATCTCAGAGGGCATGTGAAGGAGAAGGTCTGCCCTAAGGAACACCATAAATTCACATGGCTTTCCTTAGTCACAGCTACAACAAAAATGAAGTATTTGGTCAAGTGTAAACAGAGCACAAGTCATTAACTGACCTCATTCTGTTGTCATCCAGTATATCAGAAAACATACACACCCTTTTTGAGCTCCACTGATGAAAATGAAAAGAAACACCACCCAAGAGGAAGTTTTAATTTTAGAAAAGATGGCTGTGTGTATGCCATTTAAGGGTATTCTTGAATTTGGTCTAATCTGATTGCCAAACCGATAGCAGCAAGGCCATTAAACGACCTAGGAGGCATTTTTGGAGGCTTCGGAGGCAATGCAGAGAATACTAGCCTATATCTGGTAATCTATGTCGATATGCCAGGTTTTCACCTTGTCAAGGCACTGTACACTACCAAAAATATCATTTAAAATTTGGAAATCCCACACCAGCGTCCCATTTGCATCTCTGCAGCGTAATGTATAAAGTCTGAGAGAAGGTTATGAAGCCTATCCCAACTAGCCATTGACTGGAGGAAGAGGGAACAAACTAGAAAACAAATTCTTGGAAGGATGGGCATTTTAACAGCCGAAACAAAGGCCTTTAGAGAAATTGGGAGGTTTGTCCATCTGGCCATCTCTGATTCTACCTGTTTAAAGATAGTCTGAGGCTGCACTAATTGCAATTAGGGATGGATGTCTGCTCAGATATTTGAAAATTTTAGCAACTAGAATATGTGATGGGAACAAGGAAGGGATTAATAAAGATCCCAGTTGAGTTTGTAAACAGATAGAGCGCTAAATTCTGTAAAAACATCTACCTGTAGAATGGATGGTGGGGAATTATTAGAAAAGTAAAATATAATCTGTACATGTGATATAGGACTGTGGTAGCCTAGCGGGTAAGGTACTGGACTATGGACCAGAAGGTCCAGGGTTCAAATCCCACCTGTGACAAGCTGCCACCGTTGGGTCCTTGAGCAAGGCCCTTAACCCACAATTGCTTGGATTGTAAGACTGTACCAATTGTAAGTCGCTTTGGATAAGGGCGTCTGCTAAATGCTGTAAATGTAAATATCGTACTACCATTTTTTGGCCCAGGGTTTTTAAGTAAATAAGAGTGAACAACCCTGACATGCTTAATTGAGGGTGAAGATATATTATTAGTGACCACTACTGCTGTCGTATTGTGATCCAACCCAAATGTCACTATGACTTTCCCTAAATACTGGCATTGCAATCTGCGCAAAGCCTTTCCAGCGTCTAATGATAAATATTATATATAATATTATATTATAATATTTGTTATTTGTTTTATATATATATATATATATGTATATATTACTTTATTTCATTTATTAGATTTATCTTAATTATTATTATAATTCTTCTGTTTTGCTTGTGCATTTGTGGCCACATTCTGTCATGCAATACTTGATAAGAAATATGCCCATCATTGCTACAATATTTTTCAAATAATGCTCAAGCCAAAGAACACACACACACACACACACACACACACACACACAGACACACACACACACACACACACACACACACACACACACATGTCTCTCACTATCGTTGAGGGGAATTTCCATTGATATAATGATTACTGTAGCTTATTAATGTTACACCTACATCTACCCCTAACACTAACCTTAACCACAGTAACCCAAAGTAAAGATCTTGACTGTTGCAGAAAGTTGCAGTTTCTGTAAAAAACTGTCCACACAAGGTGAAAAATCTCAAACATACAAACATT
>JAJAGP010006220.1:0-23844 GCA_025084515.1 Ancistrus triradiatus | reverse complement strand
TGGGAAGGCCAATGACTGTAACTCAGACAGTTTTTGATCTACAGCCACAAAATTCGGCAAGCTTGGTCCCGGGTGCAATCTGTGGTGATATGTGATGCCCATGGTGCCATTGCAGAGTGGCAACCACACTTGCATTTTCTTCAGGAAATGCACCTCTCTAGTTTAGTATAATGTCTTAATTTCTGCATCTTATTTCCTAATTTTTTTAAGGGACACACTCAAAAATAGCTTTTTTTCTTCCAAATTTTTTATCTTTGTTTCCAACTTCTATCAATGTTTGCCATTACCCCTTTCGCTGAAGGAGGAGGGCTGTAGGCCAATGAGTGACTCCACTCTTATTGTTGCCTCCAACCAGTTAATTTCACCAGCAGGTAGTGGAGTTTTATGGCGAGAGTGAATCTGGAACAGACTAAGCTTTCCATGTCTCTTCAGTCCTCTTTCGGTATGTCTTGATCAGCTGATGCAGCCGCTGTTGTCCTTCTCCAACCAGATTTCCATCAGATTTTGCGTAGCGAATGGCCATTTTACTGCTGCACCACTTAATAGCCAAAAAGCCTCAGTATAAAACTTCCTTTCAGTTTATCTGTCATTGTCCATGCGTTCCTGTCATTATTAATTGAACGCAAATTAATTAGCTCAACTAAATTGGTTAGCTAAGTTATTGTTAAACATAAGCCTAATTGAAATCAAATATAAAGTGGACTAAAACTTCTTGGGTACAATCCAAGCACTGAACCCAGTGGTGGCAGATTGGTAGTACTGTCAATAATCCTTGTTTTTTTTTTTTGGTCAAAACCCCTTAACCCTACACTATGAAAGCTGTTTTTTCTACTTTAATGGTGGCGTAATGGAAGACCCATTCACAAAATTAACTGGAGACAGCAGTGCTGCCTCACCCAAACCATATGGCCAGATGCTTAATGCATTCCACACACAGAATGAGACCTGAGCTGTAATACTCTTGTCAATTCTCCATTTGTTCCAGGATGTTAAACTCGATGTTTTCTACTTGCACCTGCTTTTAACACACTGTTTCTACTTCTTTCTGGCTTGCTGTTTCTCTCTCTTACCCTCTTTATCTCACATCCCACTGCTTATCTGTAACCCTGCCCCTCACAGTAATAGGACTTAATGCTGTCATTACTTGGTCTTGTTTATGCAAAGACAAGGCAAGTCCTCTCAGACATGAGGCTAGAGCATCTTACAGATTTTACAACTATAACAACTCTTCATATTGTGTTTTGTGGCTTTTGGACTCCAAAAACCTACTGTATTTTCTTATGATATGACCAGGTGAGCAACAATGCATTGGGACACGAGCACCGCAATGCAAAAATGTTATGGTGTCTGTCATCAGGTGGGACGATGCATCACCTGTCTAATTGGATTATATGTTCTTCTACGTTCTTTTGCTGTCATCTTATGCAATTCCAGTTTTGAAAACAGTCATACTCAGACACACATCCCGTTCTCAGTGAGAGTCCGAATTTCTTTTAATTGCAGGGGACTAAAGTGTGTTTTTGTTTAAATGTTTATACAAGAAAAGTGCACCATTCTGAACTGTTATTCTTCAGAAATAATGTTTCCCCAGTTATTTAATATGGTGAAACCCCAGTAAGATGTTAAGATAATGCTTTTATTGTCATTGTACAGTTATGTTGTACAATGAAATCAGGATTGCTGATCCAGAACAAATCTACACAAAAACAGAATGAGACGGTCCCACAGACAGATTAAGTCAGTCAAACACACAGACTTCATACTGAATATAAGAAATATTGCATTGCACTGATAGAATGGGGCATTTTGTTTACAATTTTAAGCCTAATGTTTCTAGTAATTTCCTTTAATTGCAAAGGACTGAAGTTTTATTGTTAAAACAAAAACTTGTGCAAGAAAGTGTGCATTGTTTACATTAATTACTATACAGAAATAAGAAAGTAATTTCATTTGTGAAATGTAAAATCAATAATCGTGAACTCAGTATCGTGAATCGAATCGTGAGCAGAGTGTATCGTTACACCCCTAGATATGACTGTAATGTAGGTTATGACTTTGGCTAACATTCTTTGTACATTACTTCTAAAGAACCTGATGGACATTGGCTTGTAGAGCCTTTTGTCAGAGTAGTTTTGAGTTGTGGTCCTTGGGTTTCCTATTGCCTCCTTTCTGTCTTTCAAACTGTGCACTGGTGTAACATGCACTCCCACACGTTTCCTGGCCAAAAAAAAAAAAAAAACACCTTTGCCTGAATTGAGCCTTTTTGATGTTATTGCCTATGTATGTCTTTTAATTTTGTATTTTGTTACTAATTTTTTTATTCTAAACCGAAACAGTATGCATTAAGAATGCAACAATATTTGATGGTAACTGGCTTTGTAGTAAAGAGTCTGGACATTTTACTTAATGGTCTTAGCATTGTTGTTTTGGGAGAGCTCTGAATACAAGGCTGAGTCACCCATTTAGTACAGCATCTGATGACATTCAGCTTAGTTTTAAAGTTTGATTGGTGATTGGCGAAATTGGGTTTAAAATGGACTTTGTTCATGCAGCTATGTTGTTTGACCTTTCAGCAGGTAAACTGTAGGCCTCCAGTTTCTGTCTTAAGGGCTTAATAACTTGTGAATATTCAGTTTTACAATACTCCTTTTTTACCTCTCTCTCTCTCTTCCTTTCATGTGGATGGTAAATGACTCACAAGTGCATCATACCAGTCCCGCTACCTCTCGCTTTCTTCCTGCGTTTCAGGCAATCACAAATCCCAGCTTGGTGTTAATCCAAATTTCAAGGCCTCCTAATGGAGTCCATTTAAAATGTACTCTGTAGACGCTGCACCTCATCTGTCACATCATTCAACACAAATGCTAGTATGGACTGGAAGCATCCCGCACAGCAGTTGGCAGTAAAACCCCTCTAAACCAGCCAAGTGATTACAGTGTATCTGACAACTACTCTGTTGCATTGCACCCAGATGATTGCCTAGGGGACTTCATCCCTAAATTGTCAATTCTTAACTGGGCTGGAACTCAGGTTGTGGTGATTTTGGCTTACCTACTTATTGCCATCTGACAATAAAGGATTAAGTCTGGAAAGATTGTAAAACAAAACTGTCACAGTAGTTCCTTAAGTGCGTGTGTGTACCTAACACACCATCTTATGCAACTGCATTCTTTGAACAGCAGAGGGCAGGCCCCATGCTCTCATATGCATTTAAAATGCATGTTTCTTTAAATCGTACGTTTCTTTTTGTGTTAGATTTTTCTACAAGGGCACATTACTTTGAATTCTTACTTTTCAGAAGTAAAAAAAAAGAATGTTTTCACTTCATTATTTAAGATATGGTGAAGAACAATAGTTTGAAACTGGTTTGCGCCGTTACCACACAGCTCCAGCGTCCTGGTTTGATTCTGAAATCGTACTCGGACTCCGTGGAGTTTGCATGTCCTTCTCGTGTCTGTGGGTTTACTCCGGGTGCTCCAGTTTCCTCCCAAAGACATGCATTAGGTACTATTGCTGACTAAAGTTCTTTGTCTCATAAAACCGATCTGTGCTGGGCACATAAAGCCTACTTCTGATGCCAACAGTGGCATAAACGCAGCCACACACAATGCTTTGACTAACATTAATTCAGAATTCAATTCATGATTACAAGGACTCTTTAAACTTAGAGTTAATGCCCTGCCCTTGTGTTTGTTTCCCGGTTCCAATGTTTGGCGCGCAGCTCGATGGTCTATTTTTTTAAAGGGGTCTTGTGTGTTTTATGTGTATATGTCTTTTTATTAGTTGCTAGAAGCTCACAGTGTGTGTTTTTAATTGTGTTGTACCATTTATACCTGGGATTTAGCGTAAGAGTGTGTCTTTGGACTGGTGGAGGGAAATGGAGTAAACCCGCAGTTGTTTCTGTATGCTGTCATTTATAATTCATAGACGGAAAGAAAATGGGAATCAACGAAAATCGGAATCGGTCGGTCATAGATTTCAGAAATCAGAATCGGCCAAGCAATCGATGCATCTCTAATAAATCAGTATGTGTATCAGTATGTTTTATATATAGATATATAAAAGTCTGTGTGTGTGTATTCAACCATAATCCTTAGCACTCCTTCCTTTTTAGTGTGTTTCAGCTCTGTAATGTTCATTTTTTCCAACTTGCTTGCAAGCTGCCTTCTTAAAAATCCAAATACAGACAGCGTCCTGCTGTTTTCTTGTTCTTTTAAGCTGGTGGAACCGAAGTAGTGTAGATGTTGGTGAGATGCATTAAATGCTAATGCACAGCTTGCTGCAGCAGGCGAGAGTAGTTTTTGACTGATCTGCTTCATTTCCAGAGGCAGGGACTGAATCATCTATCGATTGAGATGCCTCATTAAGTGCTACTGCTATGTGATGCGGGGCAGAGTGACAGTGTCCTCACTCACAAATGACCTTTTTTCCACCTACTCCCTTTTTTTTTTTTATCTTTTTCACACTTTCTTCACATTCACTTTGTATTTTAAGTAAAAGTCATGCAGATGTCTGTATTAGAAAGCACCGACACGAACGGGAACCAGCAGAACATGGGGATGTAGCTGTAATTCATTTTCACTCCACTTGAGGGAGAGAGAAGTATAACAGTCAAAGCGCAGTTCCTGTGTTCCAAATGCTCTGTTACTTTATACCACTTGAAGTAGTAAGTGGCATCTGGCAGCTCCATTTACACTAAAAATGACTAATGTATTTGTACTTTTAGTCATGGCTGGGTCTGCACCAGTACCAATTTTAACAGCTGATTGCTTAAAATCATCTTGGGGTAGATGATCAAGTCTGTGGATTTGCATATTCAAGTACTAGAAGCCATGTGATGATGGATGTGTGTGTACTTGTAACTGGTGAAGCTTTTCAACTTCTGTGATCCTTGCAGAATATACTTAATTGTAGAACATATACAGCATGATTATCACAATTACTTTGGGTAGATATGGAAATCGCATTAGGTAGCAGTGTAGGCATGTTGGGACGTTGGCAATCAATAGTAAATACTTCATTAGCAGCAGTAGTACTACCACAAGACTTGGGATTTGTCCCCATCTGTGTGACCAGATCAATGTGTAGTCAATTTTTCATTAATTCAGGGGCCATGTGATGAAGCATCATGGATTATCTACAAAGGCATGGGTGTTTCAGATGTGATTGTTAATTGTGCTACATTTAAGGTCAGTCGGTGTTGGAAAAAAACTCTTCTCGGTTTCTTATTCATGTTCTCAGATTGAGTATGAGAATAGGAATGTGCAGTATAAAGACGAGGTTTTTGTTGTGTCTACAGACTGTGGTGTCATAGTACAGAAAGTTGAGTCGATGTGGAATGTGGATTGAATGTTGTTTGCAGAGATAATGAAGTTGTACTTGAACTTAAGCAGCCTGAAGTTTTCCTTTGAAAGAGGAAAAACGTTTGGCTTCACTGCTGACTATTATAGACAAGGGGTACAAATAGCAGAGGATTTGATTAAGGAAATGTGGTACAGGTGAGTTCAGTCCATAAAATCACCAGCGGCGGAGGGCTGTGTCAGGGCAGGGGAAGATCTGGAATGGAATTCAGAACACTGGAGCTGGAGACGGCTGATGAAGCAGTTAAATAGACTTAAAACCAAGCATCAAAATCTAGCTCTTTAAAAAGGTGTAATGGTAATTAAAATGGTAAAAAAAAGCTGGTTTCAGTTGCACTCTTACTAACAGCGAAAATGGCAACCATGTGGAATTATTTTGACTAGTGGTCGACCGATATCGGCTTTTTTAATTGCCGATGCCAATATTTAGAGAGCAGGGTGACCGATGGCTGATAAATAATGCCGATATCATAGATTTTTAAAAACTGATTGAACTTGTACTAATAAATGAGACACAAAATTGCTCATTAAGTTTTAAGTGCAGTCTCTCTCTTAATAAATAACAAACAGCATCCTCTCGTTTCTGGGAAAACGTTTAAATGCTTGGAAAGATAAATAATGTTAGAGTAGCACATGACAGCAGCATCTTCTTGTTTTCAATCCCATCTCCAGTTAAAAACAGCAAGTTGTTATGCTGGAAACAATTTTCATCTTCTTATAAACGGCTCCGCCCTGAATGGTCTCTCAGCTTCTCTCTGTTTTTAGTCACTCACTAGTCCCAGTTTATGAGCTGCAAGTTGTAATGCAGGAAACAAAGTTTCTCCACTATTTTTGAATATAGTGAGCGCAGAGATCTTATCTCAAAATGGCAATAATTGGTCTATCACTAATCATCTCGAGCGACATTTTTGTAGAGATGCATTTTGGTATTGGTATGGGTTAGGATGAGTGGTAGGGGTCAAGGCTAAACCTGTATGTAAGTGTTGCACTTTTCCAGAGAAAAGACCTGCCTGGGAAATTGTGATTTTAATGTTTGTGTGCATTTGTTTCATTGGCAAATGTTTTAAGTAGGGACGTGTGTTGTTGACGAAAAATGATATCTTGATTTGGATGGATTTTTTTCGACAACAATAATTAGATGATACTGGCAGTCTGTATCTTGGGTCTAAAGTATTCAAGAGTTCTTTGAACCCATCTCTCTCAACCGCCTGAACTGGCACGGTGTGTTTCACAATGTAACTCATGACAGCATTTGTTACGTCTTGCCATCTGTTGCTTTCTTTGTCGTAAGTCATTTTTGCAGAATGAAATCTCTAATGTTTGCTGAATATGTTTTTTCTAAAGGTACCTTGGCTGCTTTAACATAGTGGTGGATAGCTGATTCCCCAAGTTCTGCATGGTGGTTAGTTCAAAGATGATGAAGTTAGCTAGCTAGCTGTCAAGCTGTCTTTGACAGCAACCGATTTCTGACAGTGTGCAGGATGCCATCTTTTGAGCAACATCCGTCTTTTCAAAGACAAACCACCTCCATGCGAGTGAAGGTGAGCCGCATCTAGCAGATAAATCTAACGACCTAGGCTGTGAGGCTCTTGTGTCTGTATATTGTGTCCTGGCGCAGTTTATTCACTCGTTTTAAACGTCAGTCATGCATTTTTTTTGGTAGAACACCAGCTTGATTTGCACACTGTTAACAGCTGCAAGTATGTGTACAAATACTTATTGGCTCGTTACTCTGGTCTTATTAAACCTCTTCGCATTATCCCCAAGCTCGAGCTTATTAATACAAACCATAGAAATATTTTCAGATTCTCTGGAACAGAGAAGTTTGCTTGTGTAACGCCAGCCCGAGCCAGACATGACTAATTACTGTGCTTATGAAGGTGACAGAAGCAAATACAAACTGCTGATTACAAATGGCTGTATCTGAAAACTGAGCAAGTTTCATTATAGTGTCTAACATCTGTCTGTACTTGCTCTTTGACCTGTGAACACGTCTTTTATTTGTATCTGATGTTGTTTTGATTATCTCAGTGTCTCTCTCTGACTAAAAAGATCCAGTCAAAAGGCTGCAGTGTTCTTCCTTGTTATAATTTTTGAAAATGAGTCCACTGTTTTGCAGCGATATGTTCATGGGTGAAATAATTACACGGGTGTATACAGGGGCATAGACGGCTCATCCTGGAATATAAAAGAAAAAAAACTGACAGCAGCCTGACAATTTAACAGCAATTAATTCCCAGTGGCCACCTGTTCTCAATTAAGAGCGATGTAATTTTGGGGGCAATTTTGTGTGACGTTACCCTGATTTAAAAAGAAATGACATCCCTTACCCGTGTGTGACAGGCAGTGGCTTCACCTCACACCCCCTCACAACAATCTTTGACCCCAGCCGCCTCAGGCTGCCCAGACTCCCATACCTTTCATCCTGAAACACTGAAAACAAAACACTCTATTCTGCAAGACATACTGCGTTCCCTTGAGCCTACAGTTATAAAGAATTTGCTGCCTGCTACCTTTATGGTTTCACAAGACATGAATATAACATGTTCTCTGCAGGTCAGTCTGGCACTGAGCTCTTTATTGAATTTCAGACAGTGTTATACATTTTCTTTTTGATGGACAAGGAATGAACAAGATTGTCATAAAGGCTTTGCTATAACATGCAATTTAACTCTGATTTTCCCTACCACTTGTACCTCCGATCATACTGTTTTGGTCTCTACTATATAGGGGTGGGTATTGGAAAGGACTTAACAATATGGGTGACGATACGATTATATCATGATGCATTTTGCAATATATTCACTGAAATTATAAAAACAGCTGAATTACAAGTTACAGTGTATAATCTGAGTCATCTTAATACATCACATTGATAATTCAGCAGACAAATTGAGTCAAAACACTGTACTGAGACATGTACAGGAGCAGAGATTGTAGCATACACCCCATTTAAAATGTTTTTTTTATTCCTTCAAAAAAATTATATTTTGAGCTGAAACAGTGATGTTTTGGGGCTGTCGCTGGGCATCCCCTTTCAACTCAACAACCCAGACCTTCAACTCCCTCCACAAATTTTCCATGGGGTTGAGGGCTGGAGACTGGTTAGGCCACTCCAGGACCTTAAAATGCTTTTTACGGACCCACTCCTTCATTGCCCGAGCAGTGTGTTTAGGATCATTGTCATGCTGGAAGACCCAGCCACGTTCTATCTTCAATGCTCTCACTGATGGAAGGAGGTTTTGGCTTAAAATCTCACAATACATGGCCCCGTTCATTCTTCCCTTAACACGGATCAGTGGTCCTGTCCCCTTTGCAGAAAAACAGCCCTAAAGCATGATGTTTCCACACCCATACTTCACAGTAGGTATGGTGTTCTTGGGATGCAACTCTGCATTCTTTTTTCTCCAAACACGGTGAGTTGAGTTTTTACCAAAAAGTTCTGATATTATACCACATGATATTCTCCCAATCCTCTTCTGGATCATCCATATGCTCTCTGGCAAACCTTAGACGGGGCCTGGACATGTTACTGGCTTAAGCAGGGAGACACGCCTGGCACTGCAGGATCTGAGTTCCCTCTCAGCATAATGTGTTACTGATGGTAGCCTTTGTACTTTGGTCCCAGCTCTCAGCAGGTCATTCTTCTGGTCGGGTCCCTCCGTGTAGTTCTGGGATTTTGCTCACCATTCTCATGATCATTTTTGACCCCATGGGATGAGATCTTTGTGTGGAGCCCAGATCAAGGGAGATTATCAATGGTCTTGTATGTCTTCCATTTTTTAAAAATTGCTCCCACAGTTGGTTTATTCACACCAACCTACTTGCCTATTGTAGACCTCACTCTTCCCAGCCTGGTGCAGGTCTACAATTTTCTTCCTGGTGTCCTTCGACAGCTGGAGTCTGACTGTTTAAGGCTGTGGACAGGTGTTCCTTTTATACAGATAGTGAGGTCAAACAGATGCCATTATACAGTGGAGGACAGAAGAGCTTCTTACAGAAGAAGTTACAGATCTGTGAGAGCCAAAATCTTGCTGTTTTGTGGGTGACCAAATACTTATTTTCCACCATGATTTACAATTAAATTCTTTAAAAAAATCCTGCAATGTGATTTCCTCGATTATTTGATGAAAATGATGGAAAATTGACCTCTCTAATCTTTCTCAGTAGGATAATCACAATCAGTGGCTGGACTAACTACTTTTTTGCCTCACTGTGTGTACGACACACATTTACAACTTCTGCTTCATCACCACAGTCGCTTCATGTCAGCAACAAAACAGAAGAGGTTTTGACGTAGCCTTGCTCAACTTCCTGTCTGTGACAGGATGTGTCAATTCACCCAGGATGGAATTTGTGGTGTGGTATAAAGAAATCTGGGCAAACCTTTTCACTGTTATCAACCCTCACCAGAAAAAGTGAAGTGAAAATGACCTTCTTTAATTGATATAATGCAGTTTCATTCCATTTCCCAGACAAGGGAATATCTATAATATCTAAATCTAATTAAAAAGGCATAATTATACAGTGACTAAATGTAATATTAGTCATCAGTTTAAACACAAACAGCATGTGGTGGCAGCAAATAGTGTTGGTACCGCAAAATTTGGAGATTACGAGTTTCAGCTTTCATGTTTATCGGTTTCGCGTTATTCTGTGTAATTTCTTGTGTGGAGAACCCCCCCAGCCCCCCCACCCAAAAAAAACCAAAAAAAACCAAAAAAAACAGATAATCAGTTCAAAGTAGGATCCAAAATCCTAAGATCTTTGGTCTGAGAATCTAAAAATAAAGACAGACAATTATTTAATATAATAATTTAATAATTACATTGGATTATTAAGGCGAATTAAATCAGCTAGTTAAATCTAATAGTGTGCCATCCAAAGCAAATAGTAAAACCTTATTTCTGTGTGGCAGCGCTGTGTGATTAGCACTATAAACAGATTTTAGGAAAGCTCTGCAGCATTCTTTTGACCATAAGCTTCCGATGAGAGAATGAATCTCTACAAACACTCCAAATGTTATATAGACACACCATATAGACACCCTCTCTGTTTGACGATCCTATGATCGTGTCAAATGATACGTTTTAGTCACTATGGCATTTCTCCAGATAAGAGTGTCTGCAAAATGCTGTAAATGTAGTAGCTTTTTAGTTTGGCGCTGACACTCATTGTTGCAGTGGAATACAAACAATGTCTCTACATTTGGTTAATTACCTTCAGTTAGTACATGATTTCTGTTGCAGACAATTTGTGGGAACCAGTTACTGTCATTTTTTGTCATGTTTTTGAAATGGTAAGTCAGTTTGTGTGTGGTCACCAAATGTGTGACAAATAAATTCTCTCTCCTCTCTCTCTTTCATATTTAGTCATCATCTTGGCTCCCCCTCAGCTTTTACTGTTTTGCTTCATTTGAAGTCATCTCCATATGCATGATAATTTACCAGACATTTGCTTTGGAGTCGTACACTCCTCTCTCACATTATTATGCTCGCTTTGTTGGGTGGATGGAGTGGAAAAGCTGAAGTAGTGTACAATTGTTTATTGGTTGTATGAATCATTAATGCAGTTAATGCCTGGTTTCATCTATAACAATAATTGTAAAATGCTTTGAGGTGCATCAAAAACATTTTATGCAACTAAAATTGTGGGGTTCTTCACAAAAGGAAGTTTAACGTCATTTATCGTGGTATATCAGACAAATATATTTTCCTGAGACATATTTCCAATGTAAGACATGACCTGTTGGATTGAATTCATTGTTATGGGGGCTTCATTGAATGAATTTTTACTGTTTCTTCTTTAGTGTGTGTGCAGTAATATTCCCAAAGCGTGTGTGGGTTGTATTCTCTACGAACTTGGGCTTCTTTCTGAAAAACTCAAAGTATATGTTTTTCCCCCCCAATGTGAGGTGATACTGGCATGTCAAATTATGGAAGATTTGCTTTCCAGAACAGAACTAAAATTGATCCAGGGCACCACACAGTTGGGTGAAAAATAGTAGGTAATTCTGTCTTTGTAATTTTCTCAGTGGAGGAGGGAGAAACATTGATGTGGATGGAAATAGAATGACATAGGTGCGCCTTAAAGGAGGGGAAACTTTTGTGACTTTTGTTCCCTCCTGATAGACCTAATGTTTCTTTTTGCAGAGAACCATGTGAAATATGCCTTGCTAAAGTTTGCTTTACAGCCTTTGCTTTCTCTCTCATTTTGCTTCTTTGTGTCTTTTATTGCCATCTCTTGGTCAGTTTCTTGGATACCTTTGCTATACTTCTGTCTCACTCTCCCACTTGCCTCTAACTTCCGTGCTCTTTTATATAGATCCTTTTGATTGCTTCTGAAAGAAGGTACAGGTGCTCCAGAAACAAACCTCTGACATAGAAAGAAAGTAAACAGTTCTGATTGGGGCTTTGGAATTTAAAATAAAGCGAGAGTGTGATTTGTTCATTATTTGGAGTGCAGCATGTCTACAGAGTCGATGAAAGCCGCTAGGAAATAACGGTGGCCAATACTCTGATTTATGGAGTACATCTGGGCTGTCTTCCATTGTTTTCAATTAGAAGGTGGAAATAGCCTTCTGTGTGCTAAGCTATGCTTTTCCACCAAACTCCACTACTCGGACCCAATTACCCAGCAGACTGGTGGCACACAGTTTTAACGCATTGGCACTTCTCTTGCAGTCCATTTTTCTCTGTGTTTTGAAACACTGCGTACAAGCTCCCCAGCGTTGATTGATTTTTCTGCCCCCAAAACTTTGATTTTGAAAGTGAGACCAGAACAGGGTGGTTAGTCTTTAGAGCAGTCAATCATGTGTAATAAGCGCATTAATGTGGTTTTCAGTGCCCTTTAATTACCAGGGAATTTGCATATAATTAGTGTGAGAGTTGAGAAAATTGCTTATTGGAGAATTATTTTACATTCCTGTATTAAGGTTATATAAGGCGTGTGGTCTTGTATTAAAAAAAACCTTGGGTTTAATGGGTACTTGAAACTTAGTTATAACTAGGCTATGAGGAACATTTTTACTTCATCCATTGTCATCACTATATGGAACATGCAGGGTGTTCAGAAGTGTGGAACTGGATTCATGCTTCACTGCTTTATAACTGTAATTTCTCTGCCTGCAGATAGCATGAAGCGCAGACATCGCCGTCGGTCAATTTGGGAGCGGGGCATTATCAGGAAGAAAAAGTGCGGCAAGAAAGGAGAAGCCGAAAATTATGAAGCTGAGGAAGAGGAGGGAGCTGAGGACTTGGCTGGTGCTACCCAGGGTAATGCCGGGCTGAATCAGGACGAATCCTCTTGTGACACCATGGAACATCAAACTGATAAACCCCTTTCCCAGCCCAATGGATATGCTCTGAGCACAGAGGAGGAGAATTCGAGCGAAGCCACCCCGACTCAAGATCCTCACGGCCAAGACCCAGCCACGACGACTACATATACGATCGGTTCTGCTGGAGAAGAGAAGGGGCCGATTGAACTTTCAGACCACCGGGAGTGTGTGAACGGAGACGAGTCGATGAATAGTATAGCCAGTGAAGCCAACGATAAGGAATCAGCGGGAAATGGAAAAGAGATTACAGTTCCTTTTGAAGAAGCTGCACAGGCCGAATCTGGAGATGCAGTTCAAGAGGTCACAACAAAAGAGCGCATGACTGCAGAGGGAGCCTTTGGTGGTGGAGATCATGAAGCAGAAGGTAAAGTGTCTTAGAACATGATTATATAATACGTCTTCTGTACAAGTGTGAGAAGCTGCAGTAGCTTCATGAAAGGTCGAGTGATATTGCAACTAAATTCTTAAGTATCCTTAAGTACCTTGCCTATTGTAACACATCATTGAGTGCGTTTACATGCACTTATTCCGATCATAATCAGATTTCTGCATCTGCCTGATTATTCAAGTGGTCATGAAACCGGAATAATCCGACTTCTTAGATCAGATTAAGGCCAAGAAATCAGATTTAGACATCTGACAGAGAGCTGGGTTTGATCTCTGTATTCTGATTTCTCAGCACATGTACAGTAGTACCTCGGTTCTTGTTAATTCATTCCAGAAGGCTTATGGAGAACCTGAAACGACCAGGCAAATATTTCCCATAAGGAATGATGTGAATTGAATTAATCTGTTCCAGACCCCTTAAGACTTAAGAAAGGGATATGTTAGGACAAATCACTTTTCCACGCAGGGCCATGTAGGTTTGGATTTTTTCTCCCTTAATAATAAACACCTTCATTTAAAAAACTGCGTTTTGTGTTTACTTATTTAACTCTTTGACTTATTTAAATTGGTTTGATGTTCTGAAATACTTAAGTGTGACAAACATGCAAAAAAATAGGAAATCAGGAAGGGGGCAAACACTTTTTCACACCACTGTATGTGTTTGAGCTGAAAGTACATGTATGTTGTTGTGAGATCATGCACATCTGTTTTATAGGTATCTCCAAAGAAAATAAGTTTGGAGGAACTCAGTCAGAGCAGCACAAGGGCGTTGTTGCAGAGAGGCCAGAGGAACCTCCACAGCCCCCACCACCTCCTGCTTTAGTGGTGGACCACTGCCGGCTCAGGGTAAGACAAGAATAGTTACAATTTTTGCAGCACACCTTTCATAGACATTATTCAAAAATAAGTTTAAACCATAAAATGGTTACATCTAGGGGTGGACGATCTGGCAAAAGTATCATATCATGATTGTTTATGCTGGGTCAGTTCATAATATCATTACGGTTCTTTGTAACATTGTTTTTAGAATCAAATTTCCATCTGAACACAGTAACCAAACTAATTTCTCTATTAACACAAATCTTGCTTCAAAAAATAACAGATAACAGACTGCTTATGCTAATCGCATCTTTTACACAGGCCCAGAAAGCTGAATCAGTTTATCTGGGCACAAGGTTTTAGTGGGAGAAACGTTTTGTCACTCGTGTGACAAGTGACTTCTTCAGTCTCAGCTAGCTGGAAAACTTCCAGCGTTTTTGTGACCGTGTTCCACATGTTCTGCAATTACAGAAACCTCACTGAGACATCTCTTCTTTGGCAGCTCAGATTTCAGTAATCCAGGTAGTGTCGGAACTGTCCATTCTGAATGCAATTTCTCAGCAAAAGTGTTTCATGCATAAATGATCCCACTAGTGGAACTGGTTTTCTATTTGTGTAACGTGCTTCTGATATACAATTCCTGATATACATAACTGAAATTGGTTACTGCTTAACCAGTTAACCTTTGCTTCTCTCAATTTTGCAGGGAATTGTACTGAATGTCATAATTTGCAAATCTGTGGATACTAGAGCCATTCTTCATTTATGCTGCAGAGTAGCAGTAAATCTTTTATGGTAACTTTATGTGCAGTTTTGCTGATATTACACAGTTCTGTCATTACTTAGTTCTGTCACATTAAGCTTCTTTAATGATCTCATTAAGTGGATTGTGGTAGAGATGTGTATTCAGGGGACTTGAAATTGTTCACTCTGGCTTTGGCAACTTTTAAAACCTAACAAAAGAGCACACTTGGGGCAACGCATTGATTTTGAAGGGTGCTGGTTTCTGAGATGGCGAAACGGCTCTCATTGCTGCAATCACACAGCTAATGTTGGAGGGAACACTTAGCTGTGCTAAAATAGCATCATCAGTCCCTCTTCACGTCATTTTGATCATCTGTTCAACACCACTCTCTGTTTTTATTGGGCCATTTTACAGACTTGTGTTGTCTTCAGTGTACAAATTGTTTTAATCATTGCTTTGTCCTGTGGAAGGTCCTGAACGGCTTATCACTTGCAGCCTGCATGCCGTTGATTGGCACTGAGAACAGTATGCCTGTAATCATTTTCCTGACACCCCAGCAAGGAGAATTCATTGCTGCTTTCCCACCACACAAATGTCGATCGACTTAGAAACTGGGGAGATTAGCAGTCAGCTACATTATGTGCCACCTGTGCCCTCCACGTTGCTTATCACAATCTTATATAACTGAAAAACAGCACTTGGTCTTCTATCAGGTCTCACCTCGGCACTGCGTGTCAGCATATTGCTGACCAGTGAACCGTTAGAGTTGAGGGATGCGACGCACATTTGTGCGTCTAGAAAGAAAAGGCAGATATCTTTAAGAAACAGATGTGAAATGTCAGGGACTGTGACTAATTGCTTTTTAATTGCTGGCTTATGGAACAAATGGAATTGCCATCGAAGAGCGATGAGAATTGCCATTTAAACAGATATCACCTCTTAGTTTGGCTGACAAACTTTAGGATACGACCATAACTCTGTTTCTCTTATAGCATGTGGGAGGTATCTCACTGTGAGTATGCCTCCTCATGTAGTCCAGAGAAGCTCTTATTTCAGTTCATTGGTTGGGACAGCTGAGGTGTGCACTGGGTTTAACCATTTGTATTTAAAAACGGACGCCATGTCATCCCGTCATTCGAAATGAGCTCACCTCTTCCTCGCTTTCTGCAAGGAAGTTAGTCGGGTGAGATGTCTCGCTCATGCTGTCAGAGAACCCGGGTTACAGTTGTAACCAAAAGTTATTTTTCCAAGCATTTGTTTTTGCATCTCACTATGGGATATGCCAACTCTCGAACTGCCAGACATGCTCATTCCAAAGACCAACCATCAGCTCAGAACCTTCTGTGTGGCATGATGCATGACAGTCGGCTCCTGATCGGAGAGCCACGTCCCCTGGGTGCCCCTACGTTCAAAACTGTCTGCCCCACAAACTTGCAAATGTGTGAGTTAAAGACCAGTTTGCAGCTGCACGGATGTACTCTATAGAGGCACCATCAAAAAAGGCCCAGTATGTGGCCATTCCTATGGTGCAGTGTGCACGTATATCAGTTGGTGATAGTTGGCCCATGCTAATAAGCTTATATGGCAACTTGATAGAGTTTGCAATAGGGGTGCTCACGATTCGATTCGAGTCATGATGGAGTTCACGATTTGATTTTCTCAAGATTCTTGATTTTACATTTCACGAAAGACATTCCTTTTTATTTCTGTAGTGTAAACAATGAAAACAATGCTCGTTTTCTTGTAGAAATGTTTCATCATTTGCGTCCCTAAACATTAGATTTAGAATGGTAAATATACAATATTTGCAATATTTCTTATATTCAGTATTTCTTTTTGTTCTATCAGTGCAATACTCATTTTGCATTGCATTGTTACACCCTTAGTTCACAATCTAGTGGGACAGGTGCTGTGTAGTGAAAGGTTTTTCCCTATGTGGGGGTTTGCCCATGAAACGAACAAACAATTTGCCTTTCTAGACCTGCGTACAGTACAGAGCATATGCATATCCCTCTGATGTTCCTCATCAGCAATTGGTGGAGAATAAAATGAAGGCAGTTCCAAAGCAAAACTTGCTGTCGGCAAGTGTAAAACCTTGGGAATAAAAGTGTTTTTTGGCTTTATGTAACTCGCACAATCCCTGGATTCGCATGCATGACAGGTGCACTGAGATGAATTTCATTAACACGTGCCGCTGAGGTGAGCACTAGTAACGGAAGTTTTCAGTGTCAGTGAAATGTCCTGCTGTCATACACCGTCATAAAGGGTTTCAGTGGAACAGGATATATTGCTCTGAATCGTTGACACCATCAGGAAGCCCAAGTGCATGTAGGTTGGACCTCTCAATGTTCAAATCCAAAGTGCTAAACACTCCAGGTGTGTGAAAAATCTTCCTGTGTACCTGAGACAGTAGATCTCAGCACAGAGGGAGGGGCCATGGCTCACCGTACAGTAGTCCATTTTTTCCCCCAAAGTTTCTTCAGTCAATTCGGAGCATTCAAATTTGACACTCTCACTCTGGGCAGTGTTGGTCATCCAATTCCATGGGTGATTCAAGTTCCCTGGCATGTGAGAGTAGCTTTTAACAACAGCAGGTGCCTCCTGCTCCACATCGCCAATTTGCGTGCATGTGTGTGCAGGCAGTGGGACTGCAGTCCTCCCTGATGATTGATATAGGCTAATACTGTGGTGTTATCCAAAATGCCTTGGCACAAGGAGAGCTAAGAGTTCCAGATAATTTCTGTGATCTCCACACACTATATAATGTTCTGGTGTACCGAGTGGTGCCTCTGCCCTGAAGTGACACATCCTATGTGATCACCTTCCTGAATGGAATGATGCCCATTGGAACACTTTTTGTCCCAAAGGCTTGCAGCCTTCATTGGCATAGCATGAATGCGCAGTCCACCGGAACTAACACGTACCAGTGCTGTTGTGTTTGGTCTAACCCAATGGAAGAAACCCAGCATAGAAACTTCCTTATATATAGGAAATCACATTCAGCTTCAAGTCATTAAACCTGCCAGTCTGAGACACAACCTGCATTTTACTTGATGCCCCCTCTGGAATCTGGCTAAACATGCTGGATATGCTTTGAGGGAGATCCAGTTAAGGGAATGCCCTACGAGATTGTGACAGAACACTTTTGGTGATATTTATATGAAAACCACATGCACTCAACGCTCTGAGCATGCCCAGCTATTCCAACTGGGATCATAGCTAATCATTTGTGTAAGCTACATTTCAAAATGGCCCAAGGGCTCAGCGAAAGACCTAATGTAAGAACTAGGCACTCGTAAGTTAAATCTTGAAAGGGGAGTCTCAGAAACTTTGTGTAAGTTGAAATAAAGCATAGAAAAGCTGCGCTCGTCAGCATCCTGAGCTGAAGGGAAGAAGACAAACTCGCAATTTGTCGTCTTCATCTGAAATTACTCCAGCCAAACCGCTAAGAGTGTTGTCCTTTTCCTTTGTGTTGGAAAGCACTGAGCCCACGAGACTTCCGCTGAACACCTTGCTAGCAGGTTGATTTAGTATGTAATCACACTGAGCCCAGTTGCCTTGAACCAGGCCAGAGCGCGATTGTTTCCCCTCTCCACTCCCCCGCTGGCCTGCACTTACATTTTGCTTCAAACGATCTCACGTTTGGTGAGGCCAGCACGGATTAGGCATGTTGCAGTTTGAAGCATGCAGCACATCTGGTGTGAGTGTTTGCGCTTCAAATTTTATTGTCAGAGTGACACACTCGATGGCATGATCTGTTGTCTTCCCTAGTGTGAAATCTAACTGAATTTGTCAGATCAAAAAAAGCTTTCATCCGGGTGATGAAGATTTAGACTGCTGTTTGGAGACGGCCAATCTCCATATGTTCAATTTTGGAGAAGAAATTCTACACAACCAACGAAAATTAGTACCTGGTGGTTCTAGTACTAACTTAAATTTTGACCGTTTGGCTAACTTTTGTATTAGCCGTGACGAGCGGTCTGCGAGTAAGCGTCAACTTTCCCAATGATGAGAGTTGGCATATTGAAATAAGAGCTACTTTCGCTCTCCACTCAAGCTGTTCTTCCATCATCAGTTCCAGTCATCATACTGTTAATCCAACCACATCAGAGGGCAGTAACGCCCCCTCCCCGCCTCCTGTTGACTGTGGGCGCCGTCGGCCAAGAAAACTCCCACTGAGAACACGAGAACCTACAGTGACTGTTTACTGGACGAAATAATGAAGATGCGCATATTCACTATTATTATATATGTTTTGTTTTATTTATATAGGCTTTTGTCATATGTCACTTATGCTTATTTTATTCTATTCATCATAATGATGTATTCTGCTTAATTTGTCATGGTCTATATATTACTTTTATTTACTATATTTTCTGTAATGTTCTCCATCTTTAAATTTTATATTTAATGGTTTAAACCAGGGGTTTTCAAAGTCTGACTGTGGCATTTTAAACATTTTCAACATAATGCTGACCCATGAAATGAGATTCATAGTTTTTAAGATCTTATTTAGCGTTATATAAATGCTAAAAAATATTTTAAAGGATTTTTTTTTAAAGATTTCAGTATCATTTTTAACTTTTAAACACTTTTGAACACAAATTAGATTGTTTGTTAAAATGTTTGCTCACCTCTACTTCAGTGGGAACAATGATTGTGTGTCTTTGATGCACAAAGACTGCTGATGCTGGGATGCACTGCAGACAGGCGTAAATCATCCTCCACCTGTAGTCTTGAGTGGTACTTGCTTTTAATCGTGGTGAAATCCTTACTCACCTTATCATACTTCCTCTGTTTTCTTGGTCCAGATTCTTTCTCCTCTCTCTGTCTATGTACCACAAATCGATCCATTCCCCACACGTTCATTAGCTAGCCTACTTGTTAGCTATTTACCGCCTAGTGAAACCACCCACCCCCATATATCCCACACTTTGAAAAACCACTGGTTTAAACTATTGTTTATAAACTTATTAATTGGGTAAATTAGTTTAATTTTTACATATAACACCTAGGCTGCCCAAGAAGGTTGGGTCTCTTTTTGAGTCTTGGTCCTCCCATGGTTTTTTCCTTATAACATTTAGGGATTTTTTTCCCTTTCCACTGTCACCCTAGGCTTGCTCAGTTAGGGCTTTGGACCTAGATATTTGTAAAGGTACTTTGAGGCAATACTCCATTGTAAAAAAGTGCTACAGAAATACATTTGACTGTGAGGAGGTATACACATAGTGAGACCGAAATAAATTCTTGAAAGGGAACTGCCTGTCATTTATTAAGGAAATAAAGTGGGCTAGTTTCTTGTTTTTCCTTAACATTCATTAATGTTAGATGAATTTAAACCTTTGTAGTGCAGCATGAGCTCTGGTGTACATATGCATTAAAATGGAACCAGAAGACCAACATTTGTTTTCATACTTTGACAACTGTGAACAGTTTAGCAGCACATCAAACAGTTACTGAGATGACTGCGTAGGGATAGAACAAGGCATGTAGTAATGGATAAAAAATGTCAGTCTAATGGGAAATGGTGCTTTTTGACACATTTTCTGTGCATGTTGAGAGTGTGAACTGATCACAGGGCTGTAGTGTTATGTCTTATCTGGAAAACATAGTTGCTGATTTAAAGCACCGTACATTTGCTCTTGATTAAAATCTGGCCACTCTCGTGATCTGAGATGTAATGGATCTGCTTTTGCCGTCATCATCTGACATTCTGATGATGACATGTCATTTTCAGTTGTGGTCTTGTTCCTGTTAGATCAAACATATGAGTCTTTGAGGGTGTTTGTTTAGACGAAATTACTAAATACAGCTGTTAACAATGACCTGTTCTTGTTTTCTTGTGTTGTCTGTATTGTGTGTTCTTGTCTGGACTTGCTTGAAATACTTAACTCTTGCTGTATGTGCCTGTAGGAAAGGGTTGGTCCGCTCAGTGTTGTTGTTTTACATTACAGTCCAGCTCTTGTGTTAAAAGATGTGGTTTTGCATTAATGAACTGAACTTTCTGAGGTGACAGGAAAACCTTGAGTTTTGATTGACAGTCATATCTAATTCACATGCAGGCTGTGAATCTGCACTCAAGTTGTAAGGCAGAAACAATGAGTTTGTTTGTTCATTAATGTCTGGGAATTAAGACACAAAGCAATTCTGTAGCTGTAACAGGTTTTTTTAATCAAAGATACTCTGGCCAGCATCAGATTGCTGACCTGCATCAGTCCTTCCCTTACATATTTGTTTTGATATCATAATTGGCTTGTGCTGTAGAATCATGTTTCTGATCAAAAAATGAATACAATCTTGTATTGGCTGTTTATTGCTATGTGGGAATTTTCCTGACACACCTTAATACAGACATGGAAGTAAAGGGTCTCTTGGGTCTTCCCTTAACTACATTTACCTACTGCAGACTGACTACCATCAACACCTGTCACTGCTGGGATTTAAATGAATGATTTTATGGCTGGATAGGGATCCATATCTGCGTTCACACCAAGTAGTTCTAGGGTCTAATTTCAGAAGAACTACCTCTGTGGAGCTCCTATGGGAACTACGTTTATTCCAGGGCCTTTTTTTGGTTTGCATTCCAGTAGGAACACTGAAGGAGCCGTGCGATTTGTGGTGAGATTACAATCAATCACGTTGTACCTTCACCATCGCATGCAAGTTGATTTAAGCCTGGACAGTTTGTTTTTTGCAGTAGTTTTTTCGTTTTTAGTACAAAGATATGTTGTTTATACCACCACTGGTGTACAAGTATATCTAAATATGGCGGTTGCCATCAAATTGGCATTTGCATCTGGACTAATCACAGTACAATTGCAACACTTGCGTCGCAACCAATCATCTCAAACGTACGAAATTCAGGGTTCTTTTTCGCTGAGAAAAGTACTGTACCCACCATGAAGTAGGAGTTACACACGGTCCCTATACACAATGTTCTAAGAACTACAATTGTCCCCAGTTTCTGCGGTGTGAACACCCGAGAATTGAGGCACTTTCTTCAACAGTTCTAAGAACTATGAAAAAGTTCATCTGGTGCGAAAACGCCTTGTTGCAACGCCAGGGGATGACCGCTGTGTCGCCCGAGAACCTTTTAACTTGCAGTTGAACCCTGGAATACGAATGCTTCTTTATTCGACCAATTTGGACATCGAATGTTCCGTTTGAAATTTTTTTTGCCCACAAATTCTAACAAATTCTGAGTTTGAACATCAGTAAAACCTGAAAGTGTATGTCACGACCTCATGGTGTGTCTGAAATTGTCCGCTTGTTTACTCATTTACTGATCACTACATAGACTGTTGTATGTAGAGCATTTAATTTTTACCCTGTTCACATCCATTCATGTGATTTCAGACGCTTGCTCAGTCTCAACATTCAGTTCTAGTGATAAGACTCAGTTCTATGGGACTGTGGTAGCCTAGCGGTTAAGGTATTGGACTCTGGACCAGAAGGTCCAGGTTCAAATCCCACATCTGCCAAGCTGCCACTGTTGGGTCCTTGAGCCCTTAACCCACAATTGCTTGGATTGTAAGACTGTACCAATTGTAAGTCGCTCTGGATAAGGGCGTCTGTTAAATGCTGTAAATGTAAATGTAAAAATGTAAATGTAAGACGTGCCAAAAACACGTTTTTTTTTTTCCCCTGTTCACGTGGAGTATGTTTTTCCGTGTGGAAAAAAACATGCAATTTTTAATGTAGTGGGACTTTCACACCAAGTACGTTACTTTTTTTTGTCTAAACACTCAAACTCTTTTTCCAATTTTGCTTTCTTTTCATTTTAATTAAGACATGAGCAGAGATTAGTGCAAGAGCTCTAGTTTGTGTTTTGTGTGCATGAACCGATTAGAATGCACTTAGATAAACAAGAAAATGGGTACATGCAGTCACTGTGAGGTTTTCACCATCATTCTCCGGCCTTTCAGCTATATTACGCTAGATAGTTTCTTTAATGTCAATGTTTTTATAGTCAGCATGTTGCTTGTCCTGTAAGCTCTTGTGCTCTGCTACTAGCAGGATGAGCTGTTCTCCCTGACAACCGAGCTCTGATTGGTCAGCCAGATTTTAACGCATCTGAGCAACACAGAAATTAGAACAGGCTACAGATTAAATATTTTATCTAGCGTTGCAGTCCCTTCAGTTTCGGACTCGGTGTGAAGGATGGCATTAATATACGTGTGTTCTTTTTCAAAACTTTACGTGCAGTTTTTTTGGTCTATAAAAATTGGATTCAGTATGAAAAGGCCTGTAGTGTGTCAGTCCTATTGGAAAAGGACTCCCCTTCCAAGAGTTGACTTCTCCGTCCCTCCTCCTCTCCTGCCAGTTCCACTATGCCATCAGCTCACATCATGACATATAAGATGCCAGTGATTTTATTCTCTAAATTTGTTTTGGATTAATTTTGTGAGACTAATGATTTGAATTATTATTATTTTATTTTTTGGGCGACACGGTGCAGTGATTAGCGGGTTAACATACGTAATCCGTAATTTCATTCAAAAATATGCATCAAAAAGTAATCATTTGGGGGTCGGGAATGGATTTATCCTATTTACATTACTTCTTATGGGGAAATTTGATACAAACTTCAAAATAATCAAAAAGAGAGAGTTCAAATGACCTTCTGGAAGCAATTAAGTTCAAATTCTGAGGTTCCCCTGTAATTAAAATGTTAAAAACCCTTATATAAGGCCCTTATATAATAAGGCCCTTATATAATGCTAGATATAAGACTGGGAAATACAGAGCAAAAACAACTACTATAGAATCTCTCATTTTGCGAAATCTCCTCTTCAGCTCACCCCAACGGATTTTAGAGGGATTTGTAAGAGCAGGGTCCACAAGAGAGCACCAAAGACCCAGGAGGATCTAGAGAGAATCATTATCCATGTCAGCACACACTCTGTCTCATCAGTCTCAAACCTCCCTTTATCCTTATCTGGCTGTAGCTGAATTTACATGGGATCCTGGAGTGAATCTCTCTGGTGTTACTCTGTGAATTTATTTATTTATAATTTGGCCAGGTCTGTGTTTTTCTCCTTTTCCCATGTGAAAACTACATGCTGAATTACCTGCTGTTCTGTTACCCATCGCAGCGGTACTCTGACCATTTTAGTTTTATCTGGATATACGTCTCTGTATTATGGGCTTTAATATGGGTTGGTACCTTATATAAATAAATAAATAAATAAATA
>JAJAGP010006219.1:0-23858 GCA_025084515.1 Ancistrus triradiatus | reverse complement strand
CAATATATCCACTATCCCTCCTCTGCACATGTCCAAACCATCTCAGTCTTCCCTCTCGAATTTTGTCTCCCAATTTTCCAACCTGTGCTGTCCCTCTGATGATCTCATTCCTAATCCTGTCCACCCTAGACACTCCTAAAGAGAACCTCAACATCTTAAATTCTGCCACCTCCAGCTCTGCTTCCTGTCTCTTTGTCAGATCTTTGAATATATTTGAAATATTGCCCACCCTTAGTGAAAACCAAATGCAGCACCACCAGATTTTTTTCAACGGGGACTGGAACGGGATTGTTTGTCATGATTGAAGAAAAAATGTATGCTGTCTAGTACTTGCAAATTCTTGAGAAAAAACAGTTGCCCTCTGCTAGACAGCTGAAGTGGGGCAGGGAGTTTGCCTTCAACAGTGGACCCAAACACCTGGTCAAAAATAAATAAATAAAAACCAAAAAATCCAGTGCTGTGGCTTAAGGATAATAAGGTGAATGTCTTTCAGTGGCCAAGTCAGAGTCCTGACCTAAATCTGATGGAAAATCTGTAGATAGACTTAACGACAGCGGATCACTGCTTGCAAAAAATCCCTAATTTAGTGGTGCAAAGTTGAGAGACACATGTTCAAACAGACCGGTGGCTCTACTACTTTCAGAACCATTACATTTTTCTATTGTTACTTAAATGTTTAAAGGCAAATGTGTATTATGCTACTGTATATGATTAATAGTAAAGGATTATTGTTATATTCATTAATAATGATCTGTAATAATGAAGTTGTCTCAGTGCTAGCAATGAAATTACAGGACTTTGGCAGTAGCATGGTGAAATGTACCAAAAATGTCTGACCAAAAAAAAAACAAACTTAGTAAGATAATTTAAGGAGCACAGATGCATAAATGCTAGTTAACTAAATGTTTGGTTTTATTTGAATTTAACAGCATTATTTTAAACGGTTCAGATTGCTTTAAATATTAAATACTGGCTTTGAATTCAAACTCTCCCACAATTTTCTAATCCCTTTCAAACCCCTCAGCTCCTTCTTAAACAGCCCGTAATGAAAGTGTGGCCTTATAAATGCAATTATATGAGTGCCATTTAAACCATTTGCACATTTTCTCTCACCTTTACAGTTAGGTTCATTAGAGAGCGTAATGGTGCTGGTTTCACTGAGGGTAGTGGGAGATGTTTATCACTTGTCCACATTGCAAGGTTTTCTGTAGGTTAATATAAGTGAAGATGGCCCAGGCTTCGTGCCGGGGGGCTCTAATGCAACCTTTATAGAGAGCAGAGGGAAGTAAGTCAAGCCTTTCATTAGCATCTTTATTCAGGGAGTAATGACAACAGTGACATGATCTTCAGCTCCTCACTGCACTTAAGACCAGGACTAAATGACTCCTGTCTGCCATTGGAAATGGCTTTCTAAATCTCGTAATAATTGCCATCTCTGGAGCAATTAAAGCTTCCATTTTTCTGCAGTCCTGTCAGATGTCTTATTTTAATATCCATGCACACTTCTGAAAGCGCTAAATGTGGGACCCTTTTGTGTGTGGGTGTGGGTGTGTGTGTAAGAGAGAGTGAATGTGTGTATGTGTGGGTGTAGATTAATTAAAATCTTCCTGGATTGCCATTAGAGTTCATTAAAAAACCCACAGCAATACAACATTTAAACAAAGAGGTATGACTCCTCTGGCAGCCCTTGGTGCCACTCCAAGGCTGCTTTTTCAGTAGACGCCTGGAACACTGACAGCAGATTGCACAGAAACGAAATGCAAATGGAAAATTATACAATGTTTGGCCACTGGAAAAGATTTGCATCTCATTGCTAATCAACAAGTATGTTTGTGCTGTTTTTCACACATTCATATGGGAAAACTTTCAAACCATATTTCCATTATCGTACTCATCAAATCGAGCAGGATGGAACTGTATTAAATAATTTCATGCTGAGTATGCGCTTGAGAATTAGGTCAGTGCTAACATTTAACTAGAAAAAAGCCATCTTGTCTGGTTATGATGTTAAGTACCCAATTTACACAGTTTTGTTTCCAAGTGATAGTTGCTCAGTCATCTGACATCTGGCCATGCGTACAGAATGCTTGTATACATCGAACCCAGCTTAAAGCTGTATATTGGAACAAAGCATCATGCCAGAGTAATTGCAGCCTTGGCAAAGTTAGGTCAATTTGCGTGCTTCTGACCAGTGACCAAATCGAGAATGAACAGAAGCTTGGTGGAAACCAGTTCTTTGAGCCAGTGCAGATTCTCCACCTGCCCCTTCATTATACATTGTATTGCCATTTCTTCCCCCAGCCTTTCAGGGAGTGGCAAATACTTACCTGATCACATGGACCCCTTTGTCGTTTACAATTTCCATCGACAAACTCAGTTCCCCGTCAGTGGAATTCATAGTTGAGGGAGCCTCGGGCCAGCCTGCTTGGTTACACATCTATGGGCTGTCTGACAAATTGAACTTGTTTTTCTGTGCTGTTCTCTCTCACACTATACTCTGTACTCTACTGAGAGCAGATCAAGCCTGGATCATCAAGACATAATTTCTTTACAGTTCATTTACCTCCTTCTTCTGTGCTAATTGTTTTTTTTAGGCTCAACATGGCCAGGGACCATTTTAAAGGCCAAATAATGTGGCTTCGGCACATTGGCCATGACGGAATTAAACTGGCTTGAAGAGTGCCTGGTTTGTCGCAGACATAATCAATACTGTTCCCTTAGTGATGGTGGCAGAGGTGAGGTGGGATGATAGTTCCAGACTATTGTCTGTAGAGCTTACTGGCACTAGGGGTGTGGGATATTGACAAAAAATGATATCTCAATGTTTTCTGGCATTTTTAGATAACTATAATTAGGCAGTACTTTGGAAGTATACATCTTGGGTTTAAAGTATTCAGAAGTTAGTTTAACCCATCTCTCTCTGTTGCCTGAATTGACATTGTGTCTTTCGTGATGTAACTGGTGACAGTGTTTGTTTTGCCATCTGTTGCCTTCTCTTGAGATTCAGTTCATGGACAGATGTCCTGACATTTTCCTTTAGAATTCTCTGATATAATTCAGAATTCATTGTTCCATCAATAATGGCAAGCCCTTCTGGCCCAGATGCAGAAAAACAGGCCCAAACCATGATACTACCACCATCATGTTTCACAGATGGGATATGGTTCTTATGCTGGATTGCGGTGTTTTCCTTTCTCCAAACATAATGCTTTTCTTTTAAATCTAAAAGTTCTATTTTGGTCTCATCCATCCACAAAACATTCTTCAAATGGCTTGCTGGCTTGTCCATGTGATCTTTAGCAAATTGTAGATGAGCAGCAATGTTCTTTTTGGAGAGCAGTGGCTTTCTCCTTGCAACCCTGCCATGCACCCCATTGTTGTTCAGTGTTCTTCTGATGGTGGACTCATGAACATTAACATTAGCCAATGTGAGAGAGGCCTTCAGTTACTTAGAAGTTACCCTGAGGTCCTTTGTGACCTCGCCAACTATTACATGCCTTGTTCTTGGAGTGATCTTTGTTGGTCGACCACTCCTGGGGAGGGTAACAATGGTCTTGAATTTTCTCCATTTGTACACAATATGTCTGACTGTGGATTGGTGGAGTCCAAACTCTTTAGAGATGGTTTTGTAACCTTTTCCAGCCTGATGAGCATCAACAACTCTTTTTCTGAGGTCCTCAGAAATCTCCTTTGTTCGTGCCATGATACACTTCCACAAACATGTGTTGTGAAGAGCAGACTTTGATAGATCCCTGTTCTTTAAATAAAACACTGTGCCCACTCACACCTGATTGTCATTTCATTGATTGAAAACACCTGACTCTAATTTCGCCTTCAAATTAACTGCTAATTCTATAGGTTCACATACTTTTTCCAATTTGTCACTAATATGTAATATTGGATCATTTTCCTCAATAAATAAATGGTCAGGGAATAATATTTGTGTCTCATTTGATTAACTGTGTTTTCTTTATCTACTTTTAGGACTTGTATGAAAATCTGATGTTTTAGGTCATATTTATGCAGAAATGTAGAAAATTCTAAAGGGTTAACAAACTTTCAAGCACCACTGCAGTCTGCAGATTTTTGAGCCACATCCATCTTTTCAAAGCCAAATCACTTGGATGCGAGTGAAGATAAGCCACATCTAGCAATTGCATCTAACAACATCTGGTAGTGAATGTGTTTGACTCCTAGTGCAGTTTGTTTACTCATTTTTAAGTTCAGTCATGCGCTGTTAGGTAGAAAGCTAGCTTGATTTGTGGCGCCAGCACACTGGATGCACAGTAGTCTGTCCTATCAGGCTACATGACACAGTGAATAGGTGTCCTAAGCAGTTTTTTCTTAAGGTGTTTTTGACTGTTGTTTTACAAAGTGAGTGACATACTCGATAATGTGAGCTCACACATTGCTCACACACAACTAAGACATTATCGTAGACGATACATGTCACAGACTCCTAATTGGTACTATCAAAGAGAATGAAACTGATATGCTGAGAAGCATTTGTGAGAAACAGCCAAAGTTTGCTTGGTAACTCTTTATTGTTGAAAGGTTGTTCCAGGGTTTGTTCAGCTTTATATCTATTCACCATGGACAAGAACTTTGAAACATGTATGTGTACAGACAAATGAGTTGTCCTTACACTTCCACGAGGGTTTGGAATAAAGCAAGCACTACTACTGTTCTGTTTCTATTAAGCAGGTTGCGGTTTATTTAGTACAATAGCCGAATATCTGTCCACATTGCTCATACATGATTCTTGTTTTGGCCATCTTGTGTGCTCCATGATTGTTTGGCTGCCCATACAGAGATGGACTTCTTAGATCTTGTGTACTATGTTATAAAGTATCAGACATGGTTTTGGTATTTACATTTGTCTTGGAGAGATGGATTTATTTTCACTTGTGTCATATGTTGCGTCAATGCTCATTTCTTTCATTCATTCATTGTATTATCTGCTTAATCCTGGTCAGGGTCACAGGAAAGCCGATGCCTAGCTGGTGTCACAAGGCACAGGGCAGGAACAGGGCGCCAATCCATCGTAGGGCATACACAGACTTGCACACTAAGGGTACATCCTAGTCTAATTGGTGGTTAGAAACACCAATTAACGTAACACACTCAGAAGGACCCGAAGTAAAACCATGCAGATATGGGGAGGACATGCAAACTCCACACAGGTGGAGCTCAGGGTCGGATTGAACCGGGAATCTTGGAGCTGTGAGGCAAAAGTGCTAACCACTGCACCACTGTACTGCCCTGTGATTTTTTTTTATGTCTGTCATGGGACAATGCTGATACTCAAGATGCATTAAATGGTATAGTGCAAACAGGGCTTTGGGTAAATGTTTATAAATGTTTGTAAGACCAGGCTAACACCACCCATATGCTATAGATATGGTCTGTAGGGAATAGGTTAGAAAATGCATAGGTATTATTTTGATGCCTCTGATTACATGGGAATGCCACATTTTGATTGAAAATGATACATAATTGTGATAAAAATGTAAAAGTGATATGAAAATTATGCTTACAAACTACAAGTTCATGCACTGAGATGACTCAAGTCAAGTAAAATTAATTTATATTTATTTATATGCCTTTTATAATGGAGCATTGTCTCAAAAAAGCTTTACGACTATGTAAGCCCACAGCACTAACTGAGCAAGCCTTGGGCAAAAGTGGCAATCAAAACTCCCTAAATGTGATAAGGAAGAAAACCTTGGGAGGACCCAACCTTGTTGGGCAACCTAGATTTTATATGTAAAAATCAAACTAAGTTACCTAATTAATAAGTTTATCCAGTAGTAATAGTTTAAATAAAGAGAAGCTAAAAATTAAAAGAGAGAACATATTTAAAGTACATATAATAAATAAAATAATACATAGACTATTAAAAGAATGCAATGTTATGAATCGTATAATAAAATACAGAATATAACAAACTGTAATCCTATAATAAACTATAGGATACAAGACAATAGTGTACAATAAATAAAATAATAAATATAATAACTGGTGAGTAACAGTAGGTCAGGGATAAGATTTCTTTGTAGTCATTTCTGTGTTACTGAACTGAGTGACTGAACAGTTAGTTGATTGATTGATTAATGGAACACTTATTTTGAATACCCAAGGATCAAACACATCACGCACATTATGGAAGGCAATGTGAAAAAATATATGGTGAATATAAAATTCCACGTAATCACATTTACATTTAATCTGTTGGAGTACATTCTTCAAAGTGCAAACAGTTGGAGTTTGCATGATTATGTACTTGAATAATATGTAAGTACAGTACTTATTACCTAATTACTGAATGGAACATCCCAAACCTCATTGAGGCGGTAACTACCGAAAGAGACGTGTCTTTATTCATTCTGTCAGAACATAGGTAGATTGCTTTATTAATCCCAGCAGGAAATTCACAATTTCCTCAGTAGCATTTTCCAAGGTAATTAGACATTTCCACCCAGAATTTTGAATAGGCTTTTTTTGTTTGACTGTGTGATTATGTACGTTTGCATGTTTTATTTAACACTGGTAGCCAGAAACACATTCCTCTTAACTGATAGGGTAGAGCATTGCCAATATATTACCATCTATGGAACATTATCAGAAGCTTAACAGTTGCAGTATGAGGGTATAAAAGGTTCTGTTCTAAGCCCCATACTGTTCTTTGAAACCAGATCCTTGGTGTAATGATGCTGGTTAATCATTCGAATGACTAATAATTCTTTTATTGACATGTGGGTGATTGGTATCTAATGAACAGGTCATGGATAGGGACTATTTAGTTGTTAGGAAGTTTGGGATTGACTACACAAGTCTTTACCTGATAATGTGCATACGGTGGGGCAAAAAAGTATTTAGTCAGCCACTGATTGTGCAAGTTCTCCTACTTAGAAAGATAAGAGAGGTCTGTATTTGTCATCATATGTACACTTCAACTATGAGAGACAAAATGAGAAAAATCCCATTGTAGGATTTTTAAAGAATTTAATTGTAAATCATGGTGGAAAATAAGTATTTGGTCACTCACAAACAAGCAAGATATCTGGCTCTCACAGACCTGTAACTTCTTCTTTAAGCAGCTCTTCTGTCCTCCACTCATCCTGTGGGGTCAAAATGATCATGAGAACGGTGAGCAAAAATCCCAGAACTACACGGAGGGACCTGATGAATGACCTGCAGAGAGCTGGGACCAAAGTGACAAAGGCTACCATCAGTAACACACTACGCTGAGAGGGACTCAGATCCTGCAGTGCCAGGCGTGTTCCCCCTGCTTAAGCCAGTACATGTCCATGCCCGTCTGAAGTTTGCCAGAGAGCATATGGATGATCCAGAAGAGGATTGGGAGGAATATCATGTGGTCAGATGAAACCAAAATAGAACATTTTGGTAAAAACTCAACTCGTCGTGTTTAGAGGAAGTTGAATGCTGAGTTACATCCCAGAACACCATACCTACTGTGAAGCATGGGGGTGGAAACATCATACTTTTGGGCTGTTTTACTGCAAAGGGGACAGGACGACTGATCCGTGTTAAGGGAAGAATGAATGAGGCCATTGTATCGTGAAATTTTAAGCCAAAAAACTCTCCTTCTATCAGTGAGAGCATTGAAGATGGAAGTGGCTGGGTCTTCCAGCATGACAAATGATCCCAAACACACCACTCGGGCAACAAAAGGAGTGGCTCCGTAAAAAGCATTTCAAGGTCCTGGAGTGGCCTAGCCAGTCTCCAGACCTCAGTCCCATAGAAAATTTGTTGAGGGAGTTGAAAAGTCCGTGTTGCCCCAAAACATCACTGCTCTAGAGGAGATCTGCATGGAGGAATGGGCCAAAATACCAGCTACAGTGTGTGCAATCCTGGTGAAGACTTACAGGAAATGTTTGAGCTCTGGCTGAGCATTGCCAACAAAGGTTATGCTACAAAGTATTGAGTTGAACATTTGTTATTGACCAAATACTTATTTTCCACCATAATTTACAATTCAATTCTTTAAAAATCTTACAATGTGATTTCCTGGATTTTCTCTCATTTTGTCTCTAATAGTGTACCTATGACGAAAATTACTGACCTCTCTCATCTTTCCAAGTAGGAGAACTTGCACAATCAGTGGCTGACTAAATACTTTTTGGCGCCACTGTATGTTACACAAACTGGTCAAATGGATAAAGGACAAAATAATCCACACATATTTTCTTATGTTTTTTCAGTGATAAGTCTTCAAGCCTTCTGACTAGTGATTAACTGTGGGTCAGGGTTGAGTTGCTAGTCAATAGGGTTTTCAATTTAAGAAGAAAAATGAAAGTTTGAAATGTGCATTCACACACATCTGGACATTGACCTTTAAGTGTGCTTAAGTACAGTGAATAGACTGCACTATAGTAAAACATGCATTATGTAGAAGCTGTTATACGTATGTACGTTTATGCTTCTTGGCTCCCATGAGAAGGGCAAGGTGTGTTGAAGGAGATTTTATAGAATTAGCACTATTTTTAGCTTCCTGTAGAGATCAGCACAAATACTTAACTGAGTGGAGACTACCGTATCCTACTTAAAGCTTTAGTCGCTTGAGTCTGTTATTAAAATAAGAATAAATTGTTATTTAAAGCAAGATCTGTTTATAGGGTTTCTAGTATTACTCTTACGATAATACAGGCTAGTTGTTGCAGAGGTTGTGTTAGTCTTCCCCTAATCCTTCATCAGTGTTCACAGGATGCCCCCTACAGAACGCTGGTGGTTGGACATTTTTGTCTGGTGGACTATTTTCAGTCCAGATGTGACACTGATTTTAGCAGCACTGCTGTGTCTGATCCACTCATACCAGCACAAGACACACTAACACACCACCACCACATCAGTGTCACTGCAGTGCTGAGAATGATCCACCACCCAAATAGTACCTGATCTGTGGAGGGTCCTGACCATAAGAGAACAGAGTTAAATAGACTAACAAACTAGTAGTAGCAAATCCGTCATAAGTTAAATGAAATCTGTCATAAGTTAAATGTGACATGAACTTCTTATTTGCCAGCTTCTTATTCACATTTTCCAGTCCACCTTAAATGATTGCAGTTACATTATGGTGCCTGTAGATCGAGATTCATGATCAGTAATGGTAAGTAAGTTAATGTGTAAACCACTTTCATTAACATACAGATGGGCCAAATGTAATTTAGTGAGTAATAGATTGAAAGTGAAACGTAAAAGCAAAACACTTATTCTATTGGTGAACTCGGGGAGCTAGCATAGCTGCTAAGCTAACTGCAGCCTGTGTTCTGGAGCATTCAATTCCTGTTTTTCTTTTGGTTGGCTTTTATAAACTAACCTTTTTAGGACCCATGGAGACTTATTTGCCCAAAGAATACAGTACTGTAGATGTTAAAACAAAGAAAAACACAATAAACACAGCAGAAATCTGTACTGAGCAAGGCTATTGTGAATCTAAATCACTCTGTACTGAGTCGAGAATCAAGTGCGCCGAGTACCGAGCAACCGACGAGAACCGAGACATATTTTTCTAGTCAAAATTGCGTTGAGATCTGAATTCGACGAGTTCCGAGGTGGTCGAGAACCAAGGTACCACTGAATGAGCCAAAGTGTCCCCAAATTCAGTGACTTTCACTGACCAGAGTCCGTACCAAATGTGATGATGCTTTTTTGGCACCATTTCACTTGGGTCTAACCTATTTCTTCCAACATTGTCTTTTCTGATGCTGCTCTTCATCTTCTGCTCACACCTCAGTTATAAAAAGCTGTAACTTGCTAACGATCTGTTTTTTTTGCTACATTTGGCCAGTTATATAATCTATAGACACTGAACAGCAAGGCTCTGCTATTAGTGAATACGACTAACTTTTAGTCCATTGACCCTATGTACTGAAAATGAAAACAAATGCAGTTATTACTCTAGCAGTGTGCTCAGGCTACTCAGACTGTAATACTGCCTGGTAATTTCGTACTAAACATTGACAGTATTGCATCTGATGTGATGTATGATCAGCTGTAACCTTGGTAGGTGTCTAATATTCACATGCACCATGTGTCGTGTTTTTAATCATAAAGCAGCTGAGGGATATTCAGGGCCTGTAGTTAATACTGCTGGCCTGCAGACCAACGCTTCATTTCACTAACGGTCGATCAATAGGTGGAAATTCCTCTGCTGACAATACTATAAGATAGAGCATATGAATTACTAGCTCCCGTTTAACTCTTCCGCACCTCTGAGATGTAAATACTTTCCTTTTTAATGGGGGGGATTAATGCAGGAAGGAGTTAAGTTTTAGCTGCTCAGTCTTCACTCATGTAAGTGAACAGACGCCTTTTGCATACTAAGTCGTGCGAGGCCTCCCTGGTTGAGGGGATAAGGAAGGTCAGGGTAATTTATTGCACAATATGGTGCTGCTATTGATTAGACATAGAAAGGGCAAGCCCAACTGCTTTGCTAATAGCCACATGAATGTTTCAGGCATCTCCACCTCAAATGCAGGCCCGCATTTTTGGCAGGATACCGCACTGGGTATCTGTACTGGACCTAATTTGATATTCATATTCTGATATTGACATACTGCTCAGTTATTCACATGCTGGTTACGTAGGTGTGTACCCACCACATTCTGAGTGAGCACAAAGACTTGTTTCGCGGAACATTGTTTATATCTGGATGTTGTACTTGCTTTGTGTTCCCATTAATTACCACTTGCAGCTGAATTAGATTTGCCATTTCCCTCTGTCCATCATACAGTTCCTGCCCATTTGATTTCCTTAGAGGGACTGGAGTTTGCATGCCTTGGCTGGAGCCGAGGTGCTTATTGATCTTCCATCTGTTCTGGCTTGGGTGATCAGTGAAGAGTGATAGAGCATGATGCTGATGCTCCCCTGTGGAACCATCCAGCACACACAGACACTGTGCAAAGCCCCCTGCATCCCATGTGCTGCTGCATCCTAGACCGACCAGAAAGGTCACACAAAGAACAGGGATACAAGGCTGTTTTGTGTTTTAAACATTGTTTGATCAGCCACATAGTCTCAGTTTGGCTAGGGACCTTTGAGGAGTTCTCGATACTCAGGAAAAAAAATCAATGCTTGTCTTAAGACAGTGCATGCCTTGGACATTTATTAACTTCTATGCTGCTGAGAAGCCACCTGGGGAAAGGAAAGTCTACTGCATGTTTGTGTGAGAAAGGCCAACACTGAGTGAGAGGAAGGAGTGTGCGCTGTAAAAATTGATATTGCGAGCTAGATATTCTGTTTCATTTTCAGGTGCACGGCTGCTAAACCAACACCAACACACTGCACTTCTTGCCATATTGACTAAAGTGTATGGATGTAAGCTTTGTCTTGTGTGAGGTATTGATTTCATTGACCACCAGGCGTAATGTTTGACATGGAGGAACACATGCTCATTAGATAAGACGTGGTGCTGTTGTGGTTTGTATTAGTACAATTACTTGTCATCATGTATTTTACATGTAACCTGTTCAGCTTATTCTGTAACCCAGACTGAGTGGCAGTGTGATATTTAGATGTCTTAGTCTGCCTTTGGTTTAAACCATTCTGGAGCAGAGGCAGATTAAGCTTTGTCAGACATCGTTAGTGGTCCTTTTAGCACGCTTGCAGTACGAATCGGTTTCTTTTGTACATTTTCCACTTGAAAAGAAAGCGTCAATACTAGGATGAATGCAGAGCACTAGTAGAGCCAGAGGAACAGGTGTTCTTTCTCACAGTGCTCAGATAAATCTTCTACAACGTTCAGGACAATAACATTTTAAGTCTGTGTCTTGTAAACAGGAGTTTTAAGTGTAGGATTTTGGCATTCCAGTTCCAGACTTGGCTGGGGTGCAATGTGAAGGTCAGGTGGTGTGGTTGCTGGGCCATGCATTGGACTGTTCTTACATATACGGAGCACTTTTGTCAGCGCCAAATAAATTCCGGGATAAGCAGATTCTAAGTTGGTACTTTTGCTTTCAAACTTCCCTGCAACCCTGAGCAGGACCTTGGTTAAAACATTAAGAATAAAATATATTTTTTTCAGTTTCAGCACTGGGGTGGAAACATCATGCTTTGGAGCTGTTTTTTCTGCAAATGGGACAGGACAACTGATCAGTGTTAAGGGAAGAATGAACGGGGCCATGTATCATGAGATTTTAAGCCAAAACCTCCTTCCATCTGTGAGAGCATTGAAGATGGAACGGAGTTGGGTCTTTCAGCATGACAAAGATGCCAAACACACTGCTTGGGCAACGAAGGAGTGGCTCCGTAAGAAGCATTTCAAGGTCCTGGAGTGGCCTAGCCAGTCTCCAGACCTCAACCCCATAGAACATTTGTGGAAGGAGTTGAAAGTCCGAGTTGCCCCAAATCATGACTGCTCTAGAGGAGCTCTGCATGGAGGAATGAGCCAAAATACCAGCTACAGTGTGTGCAAACCTGGTGAAGTCTTACAGGAAACGTTTGACCTCTGTCGTTGCCAACAAAGGTTATGTTACAAAGTATTGAGTTGAATTTTTGTTATTGACCAAATACTTATTTTCCACCATGATTTACAATTAAATTCTCTAAAAATCTTAGAATGTGATTTCTTAATTTTTGAATTAAGTGATTTCTGACAGTTGAAGTGTACCTGTGATGAAAATTACAGACCTCTCTCATCTTTCTAAGTAGGAAAACTTGCACAATCAGTGGCTGACTAAATACTTTTTGCCCCACTGTACATGGCCCCATTCATTCTTCCCTTAACTCGGATCAGTCGTCCTGTCCCCTGTAGAAAAACACCCCCAAAGCATGATGTTTCCACCCCCATGCTTCACAGTAGGTATGGTGTTCTTGTGATGCAACTCGGCGTTCTTCTTCCTCCAAACATGACGAGTTGAGTTTTTACCAAAAAATTGTATTTTGGTTTCATCTGACCACATGATATTCTCCCAGTCCTCTTCTGGATCATCCATATGCTTATGCTCATATGGCAAACTTCAGACGGGCCTGGACATGTACTGGCTTAAGCAGGGGGACACGCCTGGCACTGCAGGATCTGAGTCCCTCTCGATGTAGTGTGTTCCCAGCTCTCTGCAGGTCATTCATCAGGTCCTTCTGTGTAGTTCTAGGATTTTTGCTCACCGTTCTCATGATCATTTTGACAAGGATGAGATCTTGCGTGGAGCCCCAGATCGTAAGGAGAATATCAATGGTCTTGCATGTCTTCCATTGTCTTACAGTTGCTCCCACGGTTGGTTTATTCACGCCGACCTGCTTGCCTATTGTAGATTCACTCTTCCCAGCCTGGTGCAGATCTACAATTTTCTTCCTGGTGTCCTTTGACAGCTCTTCGGACTTGGCCATGGTTGAGTTTAGAGTCTGATTGTTTGAGGCTGTCGACAGGTGACTTTTATACAGATAATGAGGTCAAACAGGTGCCATTAATACAGGTAACGAGTAGAGGACAGGAGAGCTTCTTAAAGAAGAAGATACACTGATTGACATGTACACTGGTTTAAAAAAAACAAACGAAAAAAAAACTCACCAACAAGGAGTTGTTGGAATCGAATAAAACTTTAAATGTATGAATACAATGATGATATATGAATACAATGATGATACAATTGAAAGGCTCTAGTACCATGTTAGCCTGCCTCTAGCCTGGTCACATGATCAAATATGGTTGGGCATTGGAGGGAAACCATTGGAGGGTTCTGTGTAGTATCCTGTGCCAAATTTGTACACAGATGTTGCAGCTTTGCCTGTAGATCTTCATTCATCACACTGGAAGTTGGAGCAGTGTGTCGCTCCACAGCAAAGGCAGGATTGAAGCTCTAGCCATACTCGAACCTGACTGGCTGTCAATGGCAGGACACGTGATGAGAACAATAAGAAATTTCCTTCTGCTGAGATCCTGGAAATGATCTGGGCAGAGACAAGGATGTGTAGAGAAGGTGCTAACTGTGTCTGGATGGTGGACAACTAAACTGTGGGAGTTGATCATGCTTGTTGGCGGCTCTAACGGTCCTCTCTTCTTGAGGTCTGTCTGGACCATCCAGAGAGTGTTCTCCATGTGTGAGCGAAGAACAATGCAATTCGTAAAAATGTCCATCCTGCTTCTCTCAGTCCAATGATGCACCCCCTCTCAAAGACTGTCAACTGGGCAATATGTTTTTGAGTGCATTGTAGAGGCATGTCTAGCAGTCAACAGTCTCTCACCAAGACGTACACCACCAAAAAGTAGCCTCTGAGAGCCTTTTTGTAGACAGCGGACAGTATATATACCACTGGACAACATAGCATTAGAGGGGAAAGCATTATGTTACAAATGTTTACCTTTTTTAATGCAGCTATGTACCACTGGCTTTCTGCAGCTGTGTACTGATTATAGTCAATGGAACTTCAGAATTTATTTCTCCCTTTTCTGAGCAACCATGCCATTACATCTTTCCTTTCAGCCAAAGAATCTACCCAGGGAATATACTGGATTATCCACACCACATTATATAAAATTGATAAGTAATGCAGTCCATAACACACGATAAAACCTGTATTTTTATTATTTCAATATGTAGTTCATGCGGCGCTTAACTACATTTTATTAGGTGTGAAATTAAAGAATTAATAGGATGATGCCTGCCACTGCATAAAGTGGGACTTTTCATTTAGCACGAGATGTAGGTGGCCAGCGCTCTACGGGGGAGAGGCAGGTTAGAGAACATCTACTTGCCCTTTCAATGCCACATACCTCCATCTGAAAATGGGCTTTCATCCAGCCTACTGTGAAAATATGAAAAGGCATAGCTTTATGTGTTGTCACATTGCCTGTGGGATACTAATTGAGGTGGGACGCTGGTGGCAGAGTTGGGTGGGGGATGAAATCAAAAGAAAGCGAGAAAAACAGTATCTAAAAGATAATGTATAGCTTTGTTGTGCACTCCGGGGGAAGTGTGCATTTATTTAGATATGATGAAAATCAATTGGGATATTCTGGGTGAAGGCTGAATAGGGTAAAACGCTTGCCAAATTCCTGTGATTTCTCATGAATGCAGTGCCTTGGCTTTCATTGCAAATACACATATGCCTGAACAGCAGTATGGCAAGACCACTTAATCCATGCACACACATTCCACACTGTATAAAAGCTCTGTACACATGGCCAATACCATTCCATTACCCAGAATGACTTACAAGTGATACGGTCTTTCAAGGAACAGTCCAAGCAATTGAGGATTAAAGGCTGTTGCTCAAGGTTCCAACAGTGGCAGCTTGGCAGCACTGGGACTTGAACCCATGAACCCATATCATTCTGGTCAATAGCCCAGTTCCTTAACTGCAGTGCTAGCACAGTCCTCAAGGTATTCAGGTATTTTCTGCTGCTATGTCCTGTTATTGCCTCTCTTGTGCAGTCTGCTGAATTTGTGTGGGCTGTTCGGTTGATACACTACAGTGGTGTTTGACATGATTATAGATTCATTTCCATGAGCACTTTCCATGAGTCTGGGCTGCAAGTGGGGGCACAGTTGATTGTAATGGAGGGTTACGTGCCTCAGCTGTTTGAGGTCAGGACAATGGAACATGAAGGATGTTAACAGGGCATCTTGTCTGCCATGTGCTAGAGATGAGCATGGTAGGGAGGGGGTCACCTAAGGTACACTACATGGAGAGGCTCATCAACACGCAAGGGTTGAAAAGGGGATTACAAAAACTCCTAAATAATGCATTGGTGCCATCATTTTGTAGTGTCAATGATTGGTAACACCACTAGAACTCAGTGTTGGTTAAAAAAAATACTCTGAAGTATTGTAATTTATTTTGCATTCTACGCCTGTACAACCCCGAATCAAAAAAAGGTGGGACAGTATGGAAAATGCAAATAAAAATTAAACATTGTTTTTTACCTTTACTTTGACTTTTATTTCCTTGAAGTCAGCATGAACCCTAGATATTTAATGTTTTGTGTGGCCAGTTTAATTGCAATTGTTAATAAACATCCATTCTTGCATATCAGGTCTGCAGCAAATTCCAAAAGAATGGGATGGGGCCAATTTAGGGCTAGTAATGAGGAAAAACAGGTGATGTAAACAGGTGCCTGGAATAATTATTTGGTGCAAAATCAGTACCACAAAAATCTGAGCATTTGAGTATGAGAATATAGATAGGCAGATGATCTGAACAAATCCATGAAAAAAATGATCAATAATCCTAAAAGAAAGATTGAAACGGATTTACATATTTCTTGCTCTACATTGCACAATATCATTAAGTGATTTAACAAATCCGGAAAGAATATCAGTGTGTAAAGGGCAAGGGCGCAAACCTAAACTGAACACACTGTGATCTCCATTGCCTGAGACTGCACTGTGTCAAAAACTGTCATTCATCAATAGCTGATATAACCACATGGGCAAGGAATTACTTTGGCAAACCTTTTCAAGCACTACAATACAGAGTTACATTCACAAATGTCACTTATAACTTTACTGTGCAAAAGCTTTATTTTAACGATGTCCAGAAATGGCGTCGATTTCTCTGGGCTTGGAGCATCTGGGACAGACCATCACACAGTGGAAACGTCAGTATTTCTGATCTGTTTTGGATGAAATGAATTCTGTGTGCTCCAGACTAAAGACAAAATGGACCATCCACACTGTAATCAGCAACAAATCCAAAAGTGTGTGTCTGTCATCATATGGGGTTGTGTCAGTGCCTTTAGAAAAGGTCATTTACACTTCTCTGATGGTAGCATTCATGCAGAAAAATACATAGATATTTTAGAACAACATATGTTGCCTTCAAGGCAACATCTTTTCCAAAGATGTCCATGCATTTCTCAGCTAGACAATACAAAACCACATGCTGCACATTTTAAAGGCATGGTCTTGGAAGAAGAGCGTATGGGTACTGGACTGGCCTGCCTGCAGTCCTGACCTGTCCCCAATAGAGAATGTGAGGAGAATTTTGAAATGGAAATTGGGACAACAGCAACCCCATATGCTGTACACCTTTTGACATGTTTGCAGGAATAATGGGACAAAATACCACCTGAACCACTTCATCGGTCGATACCTCTGTGCCAAAACATGTGAGAAGGAATGGCAACATTACAAAGTGACAAATGTTTTACTTTCCCAGTTTTTTAGTATGTGTTGCAGGCCTGAAATGCAGGAATGGATGTATATTAACAAATGACCAGACAAAACATGAAATATCTTAGGTTCATACTGTGTACAGCGAACTAAATGTCAAAGTAAATGCATGTAACACTGCCTTTTTCATTAGCATTTTCCATACTGTCCCAACTTTTTCTGATTTCAGGTTGTATTAAATTTATATTTATGGAGTTATATCAGTTTTTTTTCAAAGAATCCTGCCACTTCATGTTGTAATGTCATCCCACGTCGCACTATGTCATGATATAATCTCTTCATGTATTGAAATGATCTTGTTGCTAAGTTTTGCCTGGCAGTGAAATGGTTAAATGTTTGTGTCGGTAGATTATAAAATTAGAAGTTTCCAGGATAGGCAAGTAATAAAGTCAAACTTCGCATTGCTTGTGACTTAGCAGAGTTGTAAGAATTATTTAGAATCAACATAAGTTGATAAGTTGGGACTGTGGTAGCCTAGTGGTTAAGGTACTGGACTATGGACCAAAAGGTCCAGGGTTCAAATCGCACCTCTGCCACTGTTAGGTCCTTGAGCAAGGCCCTTAACCCACAATTGCTTGGATTGTAAGATTGTATCAATTGTAAGTCGCTCTCTATAATAAATACTCATAAATACTGTAAATATACTGTACTGTACTGTTTACTGTAAATGTAAACATAAGTAAAAAGCAACATCAGGGTCAATCAATTTTGATAGCTGTTGGTTGAAACCAACTTTAAGATCACTCCAAGATCTTGTTTTGGTGATCAGATCACTTTCAAATTGAACTGCATGAAAGGCCAGCTGTAAATACCCCTAAGATGTACTATGATTGGATCACTCAAACTTTGTAGGTGGTTATAGATGGATCTTTAACCGCATTTAATGCAAGTGTAACCAGTTTGGAACTTTTAGATGAATAATTACTGTTGGTACTACTATGTGAGTGCAAGTACATTTATTTACCGGTGTTGATGATGGTCCACAGTATTGTACAGTGTGTTCCCTTTCAGCTGAAATAGTCCTTTGTATTTTCTGCTGGAGCCATTACAGTGATGTTTCAAGCCATCTATTGTGTCCACCTGTCCTCAGTGCTCCTTTGGCAATGTAATCTACTGGTGCCTTCAATGCTCAACACACTTCCATAATACATATACAGCTGATTTTGCTGAGACCAAAAATTTGGTACAAGGTGCTGTATCCTGAGCTTGTAGCAAGATACCACAGAGTTACTGCGACTCTCTTTTCCACCTCTATGGCCAAACACGGTTGGATAGTTTTTGTCAATATCAGTGGCCGCACTTTCCCACAAATTAAGCTGCCAACCAGAGTCTTCTCATACGGCAAAGCAGACGCTTCACTGCCTGTTGTAGATGGTTTCTGCTCAAATTTGACAGCATATAATACACTGGTAATAGCCCGTGAGAAATCATGTTTACAGTAGGTTTCAGGAAGTAAAACAGAAAAGATGTGTACGCTGCTGTGCTTTTTACATGGGATCGTAAGATCAGAACTCATCTGGTGACACTGAGGACACGTTTTAGTGTAAAAGTGTAAAAGGAATCCCGCCAAAGTATATCTAGATGCAATCTGCATATGAAATGCATGTTAATGTAAGGTGTAAACAGGCTTCTTGAAGTCAGATTCTTGGAGAGATTCTTCTGGAATTTTAATAAATAGGAAAACTTGCTATTGCTATTGATCCACACACGACACAAGATCAAGGATGGATTGCGTTTTTATGTAACCATTCAGATCATTTTGGTGAGTGTCCTACCATATTTGTTTTGTAAATTAAAGCTGGCTTCTCTAAGGTTTAGACTTTGTGTGGGAGTTCATGCACAGTAATTTTGATGCACTGATGTTGATGTAAGCAGACCACGAATAATTGCAGGGTAGGTTTGCTTATTTGTTGTGAGAACTGGGTTTAAAATGGTTAATTTGTGTTTAATTTGTTTGGAATCTTTTAATGTTTTAAGTGAAAGAGCATTTTAGTGCTGGATTTAATTTAATGCATGATGAGGCTGTTAATATTTTTTGTACTTGGTGCTAGAATAGTGAGTGTGTGTGTGTGTGAGAGAGAGCGAGAGAGAGAGACTTTTGAATTTTAAAGTTCTGTTCCAAATGTCAATAATCTTTGCCCTGAACCATGACCGTTTACAATGTAAAAACTAAACGAGTGGTTATGTTTTACATGCATAGGCTATTTAAAATTTATGTTCCCACACATATATGCTGAACTCCACTTATATATATACAGTGGGGCAAAAAAGTATTTAGTCAGCCATTGATTGTGCAAGTTCTCCTACTCATCCTAAAGATGAGAGAGGTCTGTAATTTTCATCACAGTTACACTTCAACTATGTGAGACAAAATGAGAAAAAAAATCCAGGAAATCACATTGTAGGATTTTTAAAGAATTAATTGTAAATCATGGTGGAAAAGAAGTATTTGGTCAATAACAAAAGTTAAACTCAATTCTCAATAAAACATAACTTTTGTTGGCAATGACAGTGGTCAAACGTCTTCAACAGGTTTGCACACACTGTAGCTGGTATTTTGGCTCATTCCTCCATGCAGATTTCTAGAGCAGTGATGATTTGGGACTGTCGCTGGGCAACACGAACTTTCAACTCCCTCCACAAATGTTCTATGGGGTTGAGGTCTGGAGACTGGCTAGGCCACTCCAGGACCTTGAAATGCTTTTTACGGAGCCACTCCTTCATTGCCAGAGCGGTGTGTTTGGGATTATTGTCATGCTTGAAGACCCAGCCACGTTCCATCTTCAATGCTCTCACTGATGGAAGGAGGTTTTGGCTTAAAATCTCACGATACATGGCCTTGTTCATTCTTGCCTTAACACGGATCAGTCGTCCTGTCCCCTTTGCAGAAAAACAGCCCCAAAGCATGATGTTTCCACCCCCATACTTCACAGTAAATATGGTGTTCTTGGGATGCAACTCAGCGTTCTTCTTCCTCCAAACATGATGACTTTTTATCAAAAAGTTGTATTTTGGTTTCATCTGACATCATGATATTCTCCCAATCCTCTTCTGGATCATCCATATGCTTTCTGGCAAACTTCAGATGGGGGCCTGGACATGTACTGGCTTAAGCAGGGGCACACCTGGCACTGCAGGATCTATTCCCTCATGGCGTAGTGTGTGACTGATGGTAGCCTTTGTTACTTTTGGTCCCATCTCTCTGTCAGTCATTCATCATGTCCCTCCATGTATTTCTGTGATTTCTGCTCACTGTTCTCTGATCAGTTTTGACCCACGGGATGAGATCTTGCATTTGGCCCCAATCAAAGGGAGTTATCAATGGTCTTGTATGTCTTTCCATTTTTTCTTACATTTGCTCTCCAAGTTGATTTATTCACACCAACCTGCTTGCCTGTGGGTAGATTTCACTGGAGCAGCTGGAGCAGGTCTGCAATTTCTTTTCTTCCTGGTGTCCTTTGACAGCTTTTTGGTCTTGGCCATGGTTTGAGTTTGGAGTCTGACGTTTGTTTTGAGGCTGTCGAAAGGTGTCTTTGATAAAGATGAGGTCAAACAGGTGCCATTAATACAAGTACCGAGTGGAGCACAGAAGAGGGTTCTTGAAGAAGAAGAAGTTACAATTTTTGTGAGAGCCAGAAATCGTGGTTGTTGTTGGTGACCAAGTCCCAAATACTTATTTTCCACCATGATTTACAATTTAAATTCTTTAAAAGTCTACAATGTGATTTCCCTGTTTTTTCTCATTTTGTCTCTCATAGTTGAAAGTGTATCCCTATGATTTGAAAATTACTGACCTCTCTCTCTTTCTAAGTCGGAGAACCTGCACAGTTGGCTGACTAAATACTTTTTGCCCCACGTGTGTTATGTGTGTATGTGTGGTGTATGTGTGTGTGTGTGTGTGTGGTGTGTGTGGTGTGTGTGTGTGTTGTGTTGTGTATATATATACATATATGTCATGTTAAATGGCAGAGCGGGGTCAGCGGATGCTGAGGCGAATAGTGGGCAGAGATCGCCAACTTTCTGCAGAGTCAATCGCTACAGACCTCCAAACTTCATGTGGCCTTCAGATTAGCTCAGGACCAGTCTGTAGAGAGCTTCATGGGAAAAGTTTGGTGGAGGGGGTATTATTTTGTTTTTTTGGGAATTGGGTTTGGCCATTAGTTCCAGTGAAAAGAACTCTTAAAGCTTCAGCATACTAAAAGATTTTGGACAATTTCATGCTCCCAACTTTGTGGGAAGAGTTTGGGGATAGCCCCTTCCTGTTACAACATGACTGCGCACCACTGCACAAAGCAAGGTCAATAAAGACATGGATGAGGGAGTTTGGTGTGGAAGAACTTGACTGGCCTGCACAGAGTCAAAGGGCGTCAAAGTACTTCCCCCGCTGTCTATATAAAGGCCCTTAGAGGCTACTTTTCGGTAGTGTACTTCTTGGAGAAAGATCGATGACTGATTGACATGCCTTTATGATGCCCTCAAAGACATTTTTCCCAGTTGACAGATTTTGAGAGGGCGGCATTATTGAACTGAAGCAGGATGGTCATTTCTGACCTGGTTGTTAGGAGGTGTTGGGAGTAGAGGTTCTGTGAGGGTTATCACACATGGTGAACAGGCTCTGGGCGGCTAAGACAGACCACCAGTAGAGAGGATTGTTGAGAGTTTCATTGTCTACTATCCAGAATCTTGGTCTGCTGTGGACTAGTATCGTCTAGCAAAGAATCCATATTCTATTTGGGATCTGAAGACAATCGGGATCGAGTATGGAGGCCTCATTGTGAGCACTTAAATCCTAGCTTTGCTGTGGATCAACACGCTGCCCCAACTGCTGGTGTTGTCAGTTGGTCACCCCTAGCAGTGATATGAGGGACACTAACAACTCAGCGATATGTGCAGGACATCCTGCGGTCGCATGTGGTGCCTCTCATGGCAGGGTTTCCAGCTGGCATTTTTCAACATGATAATGCTCGCCCACACACAGCAATGGTGTTTCCCAGGAATGTAGCTGCCAGATTGCATCACTTCCTTGTCCTGCCTGGTCTCTAGATTTATCTCCAATCGAGTATTTATGGGACAACATCTGTGGGCAAATGTGCCACAGGATACCATACAAAACCTGTATGCCTCCCTGCCCAACTATATATATCCAAGCTAGAGGTGGCCCAACAGGGTAACTAGAGCCTCTTTTCAATTGGACAGTTTCCCCAATAAACTTATCCTTTGGTTTAATAGTGTACTTACTTACATATATCATTATTATATTCACACATATTTTCATTCAATCCCAATAACTCCTTGTTGACACATTTTTTTGTCAATGAGTATACTTTTAGACTTTCATTATTAGTGAGTTTTTAAGTGTTTTCTCAGTAAATGTGTCAAAACTGCTGTAATTGTCCATATGATACTAATGTAGTGTGTAAAGATCAGATAAAAACACTGAAGCTTCCATTTTAATGTGCCTGTTTGATAATGAGCATTCATTGGATACTAGTATGAACAATATATACACACATGGATAGCCTTAAAATTGTTATTATAGTTATTAGTTTTAAGGTGTTTAAAATATGAAAGATTAGTGAAGCGGGTGCTCCTGCAAGAAACAGTTATGAGGCACTGTTTTAAATATGTGAACATATGAAAGTCACCTCTTCCACTTCTTTCCTGAGTGAAATGAGCCTGTAGTTTTATTGTTTGATAAGGTAGGGATTCATTAAACATATATTTGGTTTAGGCCTTATAGCACCACCTATCATTGAAATGTTAAACTCTGCCGTGTTTACCTTCGACTCTAGAATTTAGCCTTACCTTGTCCTAACTGAAATTTTGTCTTACACGTGCAGAGCATTATTACGGTTAACGAAAACTGAAGAAAAGTAAACATTACGTTAGCATAGTCACATAGTCTTATTATGCTGCTGTGATATAAATATAATGGGTATTTTCGCAAGAAAACTGAAAAAATTATACGTAAATGCATCAGAGATATAGCTGAAAACATGGGTGGAATGCTATCACATACCTCCAAGAAATACACAACACCATGGTTCTTCAGTTAAGCACACACTAATAACTACACACACCAAAATATAAATGCACACAATGGAATATACAGTGGTTGAAAGTTTGTGAACGCTTTATAATTTTTGATATTTCTGCATAAATATGACCTAAAACATCATCAGATTTTCACCCAAGTCCTAAAAGTAGATAAAGAGAACCCAGTTAATCAAATGAGACAACAATATTATACTTTGTCATTTATTTATTGAGGAAAATGATCCAATATTACATATTAGTGAGTGACAAAAGTATGTGAACCTCTAGGATTAGCTGTTAATTTGAAGGTGAAACTGGAGTCAGGTGTTTTCAATCAATGGGATGACAATCAGGTGTGAGTGGGCACCCTGTTTTATTTAAAGAACAGGGATCTATCAAAGTCTGCTCTTCACAACACGTTTGTGGAAGTGCATCATGGCACGAACAAAGGAGATTTCTGAGGACCTCAGAAAAAGAGTTGTTGATGCTCATCAGGCTGGAAAAGGTTACAAAACCATCTCTAAAGAGTTTGGACTCCACCAATCCCCAGTCAGACATGTTGTGTACAAATGGAGGAAATTCAAGACCATTGTTACCCTCCCCAGGAGTGGTCGACCAACAAAGATCACTCCAAGAGCAAGGTGTGTAATATTCGGCGAGGTCACAAAGGACCCCAGGGTAACTTCTAAG
>JAJAGP010006218.1:0-23864 GCA_025084515.1 Ancistrus triradiatus | reverse complement strand
TGGTCTTGTATGTCTTCCATTTTCTTACAATTGCTCCCACAGTTGATTTATTCACACCAACCTGCTTGCCTATTGTAGATTCACTCTTCCCAGCCTGGTGCAGGTCTACAATTTTCTTCCTGGTGTCCTTCGACAGCTCTTTGGTCTTGGCCATGGTTGAGTTTGGAGTCTGACTGTTTGAGGCTGTGGACAGGTGTCTAACGAGGTCAAACAGGTGCCATTAATACAGGTAACGGGTGGAGGACGGAAGAGCTTCTTAAATAAGAAGTTACAGGTCTGTGAGAGCCAGAAATCTTGCTTGTTTGTGGGTGACCAAATACTTATTTCCCACCATGATTTACAATTAAATTCTTTAAAAATCCTACAGTGTGATTTTCTCGATTTTTTTCACATTTAGTTTGGCATGTTTGTTAGGGTGTCAGATTTGGTTTGTTTGATGTGAATAAGTTGCTGATTTTAAATTGTGAAAGGTTTTTATATCTTGATATCTGTTGAAATGGTGCTTGGAAGTTTGTGGACTCTTTAGAATTTTTTTCTAGGATTAACTGTTAATTTGAAGGTGAAATTAGAACCAGGTGTTTTCAATCAATGGGTTTTCAATCAAAGCTCTGGTCTTCACAACATGTTTGTGGAAGCATTTCATGGCTATGAACAAAGGAGATTTCTGAGGACCCAAGAAAAAGATTTGATGATGCTCATCAGACTGGAAAATGAACAAACACTGGGAGGTGACAAAAACCATCTGTAAAGAGACTCCATCAATCCACAGTCAGACGTTTTCTGCAAATGGAGCAAATACAAGACCACTGTTACCCTTCACAGGAGTGGTCAACCAACAAAGATCACTCAGATAGCAAACTCGGGGTAAATTCTAAGTAATTGTAAACTGTAATTGGTTAATGTTAACTGAACAACAATGGTGAGAATTGCACACACATTGCTTCCCATCTACAGTTTCCTACAGATTACATAGACAAGCCAGAATGCTACTGGAAAAATATTTAGTAGGCAGATGAGACCAAAATAGAACGTTTTAGTTAAAATAAGATGTGTGATGTCTGGAAAAAGCAAAACACTGCATTCCAGCATAAGACTCTTATACATGTGAAACGTGGTGATGACAGTATCGTGGTGTGCTGCTTTTTTGTGTGTCTTGACCAGGTTGGCTTGCCATACCATCAAATTCTAAAGGAAAATGTCATTCTAAAGGACATATGTCCATGTTCAAGTCATTCTACCAAAGAATGGTTAAAGAAAATTTAAGTAAATGTTTTGAAATGACTATTTCCTGACCTTGCTCCAATAGAAATGTTGTAGAAGAACCTGAGGTGAGCAGTTCATGTGATAAAACCATCCCAGAGTTGAAGCTGTTCTGTACGAGGGAAGGAGCTATAATTCTTCCAAGCTGATGTGCAGGACTGATCAACAGTTACCTGAAACTTTTAGTTGCAGTTATAGCTGCAGTACGGGGTTAGCACCATGTACAGAAAGCAAAAGTTCACATACAGTTACTCACAGATTTGTAATATTGGCCAATTTATTAAATAAACTCAACCTCGCTGAAATAAATTGTGGTATAGTAGACCACATACGTCTGGCAGTTAAGCTAGTTTAGAGACGTTTTAGATTTTAACTGACCATAAAAATCTGGAAACCCAATGAACCACAAAACTGTTGAATCCTGGTTAGGCCCAAATGGTCCCTATTTTTTTGTCAGTTTCAATTTAATATCTCTTTCTGCCCTGGGTCCAGACAGCTTCACTGGAGCTTCTTACCTACAGTGTTAATTTCCCCCCTTTTTTCCTAATAAGTTGCCATTAAAGTTGATATTCCTCATTTTCAGTTTTGTTAGCTATGATTTGTTTTTTTTTATATATATACCTTTACCATGTTTTAACAAAACCCTTGAATATCACATACATGTCCAGAATAGGATTAGTGTTTATTTTATGTCAATATGAAAAATAAATGAATATACAGAATATTATGAACATATTACCTATGTTTTTAAACTAAGGACAAATTACATTTACCTTTAAAAATCTGCCTTCTGGTTTTTGTTATATTAATCCAAAACATTCTTCATGTGCAGTTACTGTGTTTCTATACACAAACTAACAAATGAAGTTGTTACTACTTAATGAATAACAGGAACATAATGTGGAGAAGGCAATAGAATAATTTCGAACGATTTGAAGAAATTTCTAGAACTTTCTGAAGTGTTGGCCAGCGGCCACAAATAGTGTTAATGAGGCATCCCATTAAAAACCAGTGCCCATGTCTCAAACATGCAAAAGACATCCTAAGTGTTCTGTGAGTAGACTAGATGGAAGTTTAAGCCATTGGCAAAAATATCTACAAAATAAACAACTCAACACACATACAGGTAGGGGAATAATCACTGCACACAAATACCAACCTCAATATAAACTTAAGAATGGTAGTATCAGAATCATGGAAATTGTTTTACATGACATATGAACATGAAGACATTTGTGTTTGAAGTGTCCTTTGTAAAAAAAAATATCATGGGGAGGCTGGTTGAAGGACCATCACTGCAATGCAACAGCATTCCTACCCAGCCCTGCAATGGACTGGTGTCCTGGTGTACTTTTTTTTTTTTAATTAAAACAAGCAAGCAAAGAAATAATAATTATAACAACATATTTTCATAGTGTTTTTGGAGTCATGGTACAAACTAAAATAAGCCCTGTTTTTCGGGAGACTTTTATATGTTGGACTTTTATATGATGCATAATGCCTAATTTTTGTTCTCATGACTTTTGTACTGACCCACTGGCTCTTACTAATAAAAAACCCCCCACAAATTCTAATAATAATAATAAAAATACTCATTTAGATTCACATCTAAACTGACTAACTGTGGTGGCCTAGCGGTTAAGGTACTGGACTCTGGACCAGAAGGTCCAGGGTTCAGATCCCAAGCTGCCACTGTTGGGTCCTTGAGCAAGATCCTTAACTCACAATTGCTTGGATTGTAAGGTTGTATCGATTGTAAGTGGCTCTGGATAAGGGCGTCTGCTAAATGCTGTAAATGTAAATGTAAATCGGTCGTTGTACTACTGTATTGAAATATTAACTCCAAAATAGATATAAACTGCGGCAATATAACTACCGTAGCTTCGTTTACAGCCTACGTATAATACAGAAACAGGTACATTACTTATGAAACATTTAAAAGCTACTAAGTTTGCACATTTGAATGTTAGAATTCACATTTATCCAATAAGCTTCTCTTTTATTTGGGCCTCCATATGGGACGCTACGCTGCTCCCAAAGGTGAGTAGTCATGACAACGTGCACGCGGAGGAGGCACGAGTTAGCGATGCGCGCTAAGGTACCCGGGAAAACCTCCCTGTTCACGTCACACCACTCAGCAAACTAATGGTGTGTTTTGTGCAAAAGTGTTAAGTTGGTGGCACAGTGTTTGTAGGTCAGTGAGAGAAAACGTCACGGAAAAAGTCTCGAACAGAATCGAATTCGTTTCTGAACAGAGGCATGATATCAGAGTGAATATGTCCACATTAAGTGATTCTGGCTTTGAAGAGGACCTGCAGACCCCCTCTCCGGGCCCTCATCACTTTGCACGGCCCTGGTCACAAAATTCAACCGGCAGACTGACAGATGACCGTCATGAGACCGAGTACGATGAGATCTGCTTCAAAATTCAGAAAAACAACGAGCAGGACTTCCTTGCTATCGCGTGTTTATCTCGTCAACCTCAGGTAAGAGATGGATACAGGACTGACTTTAATGTAGCTTTTGTATTGTATTCAGGATAAAAGCTTTATATGGGATTGTCGTGGCTTAGTGGTTACGATACTGGACTATGGACCAGAAGGTCCAGGGTTCAAACCCCACCTCTGCAAAGCCTCCACTGTTGGGTTCTGGAGCAAGACCCAAGAGTTGCTTCAGTGGTAACTGTATAAATTGTAAGTCGCTCTGGTTAAGGGCGTCTGTTAAATGCCATAAATGTAAATGTGGGTGCAAGAACACAGGTAGGAACTTCATACAATGAACCCATTTTTGCATCGCAACCTGTCAACCGATACACGTTAATGCATGAAAGAGATGATATAAATTGTACAATGCCTAGATTCTTATTTCAGTATAAATGAGCTGCTGTACATCGTGTCAATCAGCACTAGATCGGCTTTGAGAAGCCTATATTCCTGAATACTATAAAGGGACATTTTATAACATTTATTGAAAGCATTAATAACAATTTATATACACACTCCTGGGCAAAAACCTATAATTCCAAAATATTTAGCATTTAATGGTCCTTACACTAAATTATTGGTAAGCAATAACAATAAAATCATGAAAATATTGTTTTCTTAAAAGTTCAGTTATTAGTTGTTAATCTGTCACACCTGATGCAGCCCATCATGATCCTCTTAAATAAAAGAAAGAGTGACAGGTACAGTATTTACAGGTATTTACAAAATGCAGGAGGAGGTACTGGAAAGGACTTTATGATATGCATCACATGGGTCACAATATGATTATATTATGAAACATTGAGATACGATGCATATTGTGATCTATATTCCACATAGTTCACTGAAAATATAAAAACAGTTGAAATTTTATGGTGTATAATCTGAGTCGTATTAATACATCACATTGATAATTCAGCAAACAAATTGAGTCAAAACACTGTACTGCAACATCAAGCTGAAAATCTGTGTAATATATTGCGAAAATAAATATTGCGATATGTAGCTGTATTGATTACAGTACAGTCCTAGTCCCAAAGTAAATTGAGTGAGAAAATCTGCTCCCAAAACAATGCTAAATATGCAGCTTTTAGAAACCACATAGCTGAACAAACGCATCAGGCTCATGTTTTGGCCTGGTCAGAGTCCAGATTTGAACCTTATAAAGAGAATATTTGGTTTCATATTAAACACAAACTAACTGGGAAACATTTTTCAGCTACTTGCTGACTGTTTGAAGCTATTACCAATGAGTGGAATAACAATCACTCCTTTGTCAGTTAAAAGCTACCTGCAAATCTACCCACAAGATTTCAACATTTAAGATAATTATTGGGAAGGCTATTCCACAATAAGCTACTTTATGTATTTGTTTAATTCTTGCTATTTTCCTGATCAATTATTTCCCGTTGAGACCATTACAAGCTTAATATTTTGCAATTTGTGGTTTGGCCCAATTTTTGCCCAGGACTAATAATTAATCAGCAATATTATTTTTCTTCTTCCTCTTATTAAAACTACACTTGTGTGTGTCAAAACAAAACTCTAATCAATGCATTATATTAGATAGATGAATAATTGAAATCCCCTAAAGTCAGAGAATGTAAGCATTCATTAAGCTACACAGTGCTGCTTGAAAGTTTGTGAACCTTTTAGAATTTTCTATATTTCTGCATAAATATGACCTAAAACATCATCAGATTTTCACACAAGTCCTAAAAGCAGATAAAGAGAACCCAGTTAAATAAATGAGACAAAATATTATACTTGGTCATTTATTTATTAAGGAAAATGATCCAATGTTACATATTAATGTGTGTATGTGAAGCTCTAGGATTAGCAGTTAATTTGAAGGTGAAATTAGAGTCAGGTGTTTTCAATCACTGGGATGACAATCAGGTGTGAGTGGACACCCTGTTTTATTTAAAGAACAGGGATCTATAATAGTCTGCTCTTCACAACACATGTTTGTGGAAGTGTATCATGGCACGAACAAAGGAGATTTCTGAGGACCTCAGAAAAAGAGTTGTTGATGCTCATCAGGCTGGAAAAGATTACAAAACCATCTCTAAAGAGTTCGGACTCCACCAATCCACAGTCAGACAGATTGGGTACAAATGGAGGTAAATTCAAGACCATTGTTCCGCTCCCATGAGTGGTTTGACCAACAAAGATCAATCCAAGAGCAAGGCGTGTTATAGTTGCGAGGTCACAAAGGACCCCAGGTAACTCAAGCAACTGAAGCCTCTCTCACATTGGCCTAATGTTAATTGTTTCAAGGGTCCACCATCAGAAAGAACACTGACAACATGGTGTGCCATGGCAGTTACCAGGAGAAAGCACTGCTCTCCAAAAATAAACATTGTCTGCTCGTCTGCATGTTTTGCAAAGATCAATGTGGAAGAAGGCTATTGGAAGACTGTTTGTGGACGGATGAGACCAAATAAAATTTTTGGTTTAAAAAAAAGCGTTATGTTTGGAAAAGAAAAAACACTGAATTCACTGAATTCCACTGAATGGAACAATGAATTCTGAATTATATCAGAGAATTCTAAAGGAAAATGTCAGGACATCTGTCCATGAACTGAATCTCAAGAGAAGGTGGGTCATGCAGCAAGACAACGACCCTAAACACACAAGTCGTTCTACCAAAGAATGGTTAAAGAAGAATAAAGTTCATGTTTTGGAATGGCCAAGTCAAAGTCCTGACCTTAATCCAATCGAAATATTGTGGAAGGACCTGAAACAAGCAGTTAATGTGAGGAAACCCACCAACATCCCAGAGCTGAAGCTCTTCTGTATGGAGGAATGGACTAAAATTCCTCCAAGCCGGTGTGCAGGACTGATCAACAGTTACAGGAAACGTTTAGTTGCAGTTATTGCTGCACAGGGGGGTCACACCAGATACTGAAAGCAAAGTTTCACATACTTTTGCCACTGACTAATATGTAATATTGGATAATTTTCCACAATAAATAAATGACCAAGTATAATGTTTTTGTCTCATTTATTTAACTGGGTTCTCTTTATCTACTTTTAGAAAATCTGATGATGTAGGTCATATTTATGCAGAAATATAGAAAAATTTAAAGGGTTCACAAACTTTCAAGCACCACTGTAGATCAACTATAGACAAAATCACAAGGACACGGTTGGTCATGCCTGAGGAAAGGAGGTTGGGGGGAATTACCAATCCGTGTGATAAACTGGCAACCCCTACTCAGCCCGGTGAGGCCAGACAGGCACCCATCGAAATTCAGGACAGGCTGGATTGAGAGTCTGCAAAAATTGAGAGCTTTAGGAATTAATCTCACACAATCAGATTCAAGCTTGCACACAGGTTATGCAAGATCAGAAAGTAAGAACCTTTGCTGACTCAGCAATAAGTTACCTGTCTTCACATCATTAGTATTATCATTAGTATTATGGTAGCGTTTTATTTTGGGGAAACCCTTAAAAAGCTAACATTTAAAAACAGACAGAAACTTCAGTAAAAGGATTTTGGTACTGCTAAGCATGTTAAGGCTAACCAGAATGAGTCAGGTAAAGCACATTTTGTGGCCTTGGCAGGATTAACCTCCAGTACCGTCAGGGTTCAGTTGGGTATACTGGCTGGAAGAAGGTGGCAGTAAATTGTGGCTTCCCCAAAAGTTGTTTTCTAGAGATGAATGGTCTCGTTATTTTTCAACAAGACAATGCTTGTTAGCTCAATGTCCATGTTGTATTTAGAAATGCTACAAACTTGCTCACACACGCCTAAATATTAGCATTTACCACAGTTCTAAATAAGCACAGTGTTTACTTGTGGCTTTCAGTCTGTATATGTATGTGTGTGTTTGTGTGTGTGTTTGTATGTTACCCACATACTGGCAGGGAACCACAAATAAACATAAGGACAATATTTAGATGAGCTGTAAAACTAGCTACATATGAGTCAGCCTGACTCTGAAATTCTGATAGATGATATGGGAGGCATTTTGATTTGTGAATAGATGCAGACGCATCTTCTTTAAAGTCTTCTAGCTATACAGTTCATACCTATTAATATAATTTACTCCTATATTACTTCTATCAAATGCAAGCTGTATGTTAATGTTAATGTTTTCTCAGATATCGGCAGAGGCCCGATGTAAACTGGTGAGCTGGCTCATAGCAGTTTATAAACATTTCAAGCTGTCATTTGAGTCCTGCTGCTTGGCTGTGAACATCATGGATCGTTTCTTGGTGACAACATCAGTGGCAGCCGATTGTTTCCAGTTGCTTGGGGTTACAGCTTTACTAATTGCAACCAAACACGTAAGTATAATGTGGTGTGTTTAACATCTGCATTTTTCTGTAATTATCTCCCATATGTACACGTAGTCCCTGTTTTATGATGGCCCGACATATGATATTTTGATTCCAATAAAAAACATAAATACACGTTCACCCTGAATTTTGAATTTACCAAGGCAAGCGTTACGTAGTATACGCAGGCTGTGCTGTCATGTATATAGTATACAGTGGTGTGAAAAAGTGTTTGCCTCCTTCCTGATTTCCTTTTTTTTTTTTTGCATATTTGTCACACTTAAGTGTTTCGGAACATCAAACCAATTTAAATATTAGTCAAAGACAACACAAGTAAACACAAAATGCAGTTTTTAAATGAAGGTGTTTATTATAAAGGGAGAAAAAACCTACATGGCCTACCTACCACAATTATCTCCTGAACAGGAAAAGCAAAAACAAAATGCTTAGTCCAATAGTGGACAGAGGGCACTGCTACTTAGCTCAGTCAGATGCCTGCTGCCCGGATGGCCAGCATCTGTGGGAGTGTATCACAATGCGTATCGTTTGCCTGGGGAAAAAGTCAAAATTCAGAATATTATTGGATTCCCTGTTATGGTTAGCCATAATAAAATCCAGGCGAGCCATGGAAACAAAAATAAAAAGGGGTTTTAGGACCCAATTGCAGTTAGATCCAGATGGGAATGGTGAACCAAAATATAAATAAATAAAAGAAAATAAATGAAATGACAAAAAGAAAACTAGTGCAGTGGCTGAGGATGGAAGCCTGGGCGGAAGCGTCGGTTACAGCTGTGTAAACCAACTCAACCACAACTCAACCAACTTGCCACTCAACCACTGTGGAAAAAGGAACAGAAACTCAAACAAAAAATTAACGGCGTAAGCGCTCAGCACACTTGGAGCATCGTGAAATCACAGTTCGCCCGTGACTGTGGAAGTGTGATTCGGACACGAAAACATAAGGACGAGGCTGATTTCAAGACAGCACAGCGTCCTTTTGCAGCGCAATTGCAGTGAGGAGGGGAGAAATTCTGACCCTACGCTAGCCACTATGCCGTAGCATTAACCTCGGACCTACATGGCCTACCTCCTTTGCGAGGCAGGGTTACCAATATCCCTAAAGTGATCGCAAATCAAACCGAGAATGTGTGCACACGAGACGGGTGAGGTCTCAGAAGGTCGGTAATACAAGGATGCGACGCCTGACTCAGCTCAACCGTGCTCTTATATACAAGAGCCAGCAGGTAATCGTGCAATCACGCAATCCAACCTGCATCAATCACAAAAGTGTCAGAGTGAAACAGAGCTGTGGGAAAGACAAGCAGGAGACATAGAAAAGGAGATTAACTATAACAAGAAAGATAGATATGAGAAGGTCTTGTTTGTGTTGAAATGGAATTTATACAGCCCCAAATCAGAAAAAGTTGGGATAGTTGGAAAATGGAAGTAAGAAATAAATGCAGTGTTTTTTACATTTACTTTAAGTTTTATTTAATTGCAGACAGCATGAACCTGAGATATTTCATGTTTTGTCCAGTCAACTTTATTTCATTTGTTACTAAACATCTATTCCTGCATTTCAGGCCTGCAGCACATTCCAATAACATTGGACACTAAAGCATTTACCACTTTGTAATGTTTCACTTAAAAGACGTTTTGGCACTGAGGATCCCGAGTGATTTAGTGTTTTGGATGTTATTTTGTCCCATTCTTCCTTCAAACACGTCTTAAGACGTGCAGCAATACAGGGTCGTGGTTGTTGCGTTTTTCATTTCAAAAGTCTCCACACATTCTTTATTGGGGACAGGTCAGGACTGCAGGCAGGCCAGTCCAGTATCCGTACCCTGTTCTTCCACAGGCATACCTTTGAAATGTGTGCAGCATGTGGTTTGGCATTGTCTTGTTGAGAAATGCATGCATGCTCTTAGAAACTATTGCAATGTACTCTTCTGCAGTAATGCTGCCATTACAGAACTGTAAATTTCCTTTGCCAAGGGCACTGACCCAAGTCTGCCCATCTTTACTCCTCAAAGACTCAGCCTTTTGTGGATACTGCTTCTGTAGCAGATCATGATTATAATCTCTTCTTGACATCACATGTTTGAAATCACATCATTATTTAGTTTTTTACCTCATTGGTAGCACTAAATTGTACCCAGCCCATTTTTTTAAATGTGTTGCAGGCCTGAAATGCAGGAATGGATATGTTTTAACAAATGAAATAAAATTGACCAGACACAAAATATATTGGGTTCATACTGTCTACAATGAAATAAATGTCAAAGTAACTGTAAGAAACACTGCAGATATTGTATTAAATTAGCCTTTTCCACTTTTCCTGATTTGGGGTTGTACATCTTTTTCGCGTATAATAGTACATAGCTCTGGAAATACAATACATACAACATGATGATGATCATTTACACAGGAATAAAATAGAAACCACTAGCACAAAAACATGAATAACCATTCCTCATTTATAGCAGGTGATTACACAGGGACTGTAGCTGCATCTGCTGCTTTCCACAATCTGTAGCATCTAGTTTAACTGAGTAAACAGGTTTTCTATTGTACATTGTCCATTAGTACTGTGGATCATATCTAAATAGTTGCTTTTGGTAATTAACCATATGCTGCTGATTGATAATACTATTAAATGGTACAATACAGACAATAAAGTGAAAGACTAGACATGTGTATGTTTCCAAATCCATTAGGTTGAGGTGTGCTCCCCACGCATCAAACAACTGCTGTCACTCTGCTGTGATGCCTTCTCAAGGGAGCAGCTCTGCAATCTCGAATGCCTCATCTTACTCAGACTGAACTTCCGGTTGGCCGCACCAACGCTCGCTTTCTTTCTTGATTACTTCATCAGTCGGGAGATAACTGGGCAAAGAACTGGAAAGGATGAACAAATTATGGTAAACGAAACAAACCACCAGAGCTGGGACCCCACTGAAGAGCAGCTTTTTATAGCAAAAAGATATAAATGTTTAGCTCGCAAGGTGTGTGAGCTGAGTCTAGCAGACTACACTTTCAACAAGTATCTACCATCTGTGATTGTGCAAAGCGCTATAAATCTAGCTAAAGATCTGTTAAGAAGACAGTTAATAGAGTCTGAAGTCAAAAACACCAGCTTATTGGAGATATTAGACTTTCCCTGTGTTGCAGATCACAGCTCGTCAGGACTGGAACACAATTCTTTAATCCAACCATGCACAGAAACACTTCAATTGTTAGTCTCTCTGAATCAGGAGTCATTACAGGACTATATAACTCTGTGAAATAGTAGTGAAATATATATATATATATATATATATATTTTTTTTTTATTAATTAATGAATGTTGTCATTTTCTTTTTGTACTGAGATCTAATTATTTATTATGTATTACCCTCAATGTTGTGTACATTCAAATATGTGTTTCCAATTAATAGGCCTTGCTGAGCATTTACTGTGTGAATCATATTGTTGAATGGCTGGTTATTGCTTATTTCATTAAAGCACTTTTATTTTTTATCATGAATTAGACACCTGAGCTGATTTGTCTGGTGCACAGTTGATACTGCAAATTATATACATTTTGAGCGAGAGATTTTAACATCCGGCCGAGTCTCACTCTAAATGTATTTGGTCTGTTTTATGTAGAATGTTTTTTGAAGAAGTAATTTACTGGTTTCCGTAAATGTTTTGGCAAATAAATAGCTCACTGTTGAACTATTATTGTTTGAAATAGTTGATAATTTGCTCTAAGTATTATCAACTTTAAATGCACTAAATAATTAAATATATACAGTGAGGGCCAAAAGTCTGAGACCACAAGTGAAAGTTCCATTTTGCATTTTTGTGTTTTCATTATGAATTGGCGCCCTGTTTAGATTTGCTCCTGCCTAGACACCGGCTTTAAGCGGATAAGAATATGAATGAATGAATGTTTTCATTACAAATCATACAACCCCAAATCAGAAAAAGTTGGGACAGTATGGAAAATGCAAATTAAGAAAACCTGCAGTGTTCCTTACATTGACTTTTATTTCATTGCAAACTATACATCCAAGATATTTCATGTTTTTCTGGTCACCTTCATTTCATTTGCTAATAAACATACATTCCTGCATTTCAAGCCTGCAACACATTCCAATAACATTGGGACAGGGGGCAATTTAGGGCTAGTGATGAAATAAAAAAATGTTTGTGATTTCAAACAGGTAATGTTAACAGGTAATAATAATCATGATTTGGTACAGAAGCAGCATCCAGGAAAGGCTGAATCTTTGAGGAGTAAAGATGGGCAGAGGATCTCCAGTTTATCAACAAATGTGTAAGAAAATTATTGAAATGTTTAAAAACAGGGTTTCTCAGAAAGATTGGAAGGGATTTACATATTTCTTCCTCTACAGTGCATGATATCATTAAACAATTCAAGGAATCTGGAGAAATTTGGTGCATAGGGGAAAAGTTGCATGGCGAAACTGAACACTCGTGATCTCTGATCCCTCAGACGGCACTGCATCAAGAACCATCATTCATCAATAGCTGATAGAACCACATGGAGAAGGGATTACTTTATCAAACCTTTATCAAGCACTTCAATGCAGAGTTACATTCACAAATGCCACTTAAAACTTTACTGTGCAAAAAAGAAGCCTTATGTTAACCATGTCTAATAGTGGTGTTTACTTCTCTGTGCTTGGAAGCATCTAGGATGGACCATCACACAATGGAAGCGTGGATTGTTTTCAGTTGAATCACTATTCCAGATCTTTTTTGGGGGGAGAAATGGACACTGTGTGCCAAAAGACAAAAAGGACCATCCAGACTGTTCTCAGCTACAAGTCCAAAAGCCAGGCTCTGTCATGGCTATGTCTGTCAATGCAAAACAGGTCAAATCAGAAAAAATTAGGACAGAAATATGTAAATTCTTTCCAGTCTTCCTTTGAGGAACATTGCTTTAAAATATGTTAGTAATTTCTCACACAATTGTTGATTAACTGGAGAGCCTCTGCCCATCTGTTCTTCTCAAAGACTCAGCATTGATACTGATTTTGTACCAAATTATGATTACAATCACCTGTTGACATCACCTGTTTGAAAACATATCATTATTTACTTTTTTTTTTTTTTTTAACCTCATTACTAGCCCTAAATTGCCCCTGTTCCAATGTGTTGCAGGCCTGAAATGCAGGAATGGATGTTTATTAACAAAATAAATGAAGTTGACCAGAAGAAAACCTGAAATATCTCAGGTTCATGCTGTCTGCAATGAAATAAAAGTCCAAGGAAATGTAAGGAACACTGCATCTATTTTTTATTTGCAGTTTCCATACTATCCCAACTTTTTCTAATTTGAGGTTGTATAATCACCATAACTATTTGTGTGAAAGGTTGAAAAAAAATTTGGTATATTTTACCTTTCTGCTGTAATGACAGGGTGTATTCGAGCTGGCATGAACACCACAGGCTTGTAAAAAATTTGATGATCCATATTATCCCAGCATGATTTCACAATATTAAGAGCATCTTGTGATGTTACTGAATGCTTGGCTTTGCTCGATGGGGTTTAGGTCAGGTTATTGTAGAGGAAAGTCCATGACAGTCAGATTCAGTCCAGTTATTTTGCCGATTATGTGATTTTGCAATGAAAAATGATGTATTAAATTCAAGAAAAATGTTAAACTGTAGCATTTTTCCTTGTGGTCTCAGACTTTTGGTATACTATTAGTTTATATTAATATGCAAAGCATGATTGTGGCGCAGATGATTATTGCTGTTGTTTCAAATCTCCAGAGATCAGTGATGTGAAGTTTGCATGTTCTCTGTGTCATTGTGGGTTTTCTCTGGGTGCTCCGATTTCCTCCTGCATTGAAAAGATATACGTTAGGTCAGTGGTTTCCAGACCTTTTATTTTTCAGCAGTGCCCCCCTTTTGTATATAAGAATATTTTGAGCTTACCCATTCCAACAAGTGACATGCATTATGGATTATACCTTAAATACAGTACATAATGTGTCCCTGTGTGTGTGTGTGTGTGTGTGTGTGTGTGTGTGTGTGTGTGTGTGTGTGTAGGCTATATACTAGGGGTGTGCGGTATGTATTGTTTACAATAATATTTGAATTGTTGTTTTAACATTGTGCGAGCTGACATTATCAAGTCACTCACTTTGCAATAAACAGTAAAAACAGTTAATAATTCAAATATTCATTCCACCATGTATCCAGGTAGGATAGATTATCACCTGTGCACACCGAGTGCATGAACCAAGCTAGGGTTCTTCCTAAATATGCATGACTGAAGTTAAAAATGATTGAACGAACTGCGCCGGGAGACAAATGACAGACACCACAAGGCTTGCAGTCTACATTGCTAGATTTAATTGCTAGATGTGGGTCATCCTCACTCGCATGGATATTGTTTGGCTTTGAAAAAATGGATGTTGCTCAAAAGACATGTACGTTTGCAAACAATGTCATGAATCAGTTACCATTAAAGACAGCTCGACAACGAACATATTTCACCATCTGCAAACTAACTACTGTGCAGACCATGAAGGTTAGGATAAACTCATTCATTCATTCACTTTCTTATCCACTTAACCCCGGACAGGGTCTGGGAGACCTGGTGCCTAGCCGGCAGCATAGGGCTCAAGGCAGGAACAACCCTAGACAGGACACTGATCCATCGTAGGGCACATACACTCACACTCTCATACATATCTTGATGCATGCTCAATAATCCAGGTAAGAAAATCCCAGAAGTTGAATCTGTTCATCTGGACCTTATGTCCAGAAGAACAGATTCAACTTCTGGGACTCTCATACATACACTCACACACTAGGATTACTTTAGCGTAATAAATTAACCTAAAGCATGTCTTTGGACTGTGAGAGGAAACCTCGAGTACCCGGAGTAAACCCACACAGACGGGGAGAACATGCAGACTCCACACAGCAAGGACCCAGACCACCCCAACTGGGACTGAACCCAGGACCTTCTCGCTTTGAGGCGACAATGCTACTCACCAAGCCACCACTGCCACCCATTAGGATAAACTACATCAATCAAATACACCGTTAAGGACAAGTATGGCTTGGATGTTCTGCTTGATCATAAATCTTTTGCTGTGGCAAAATGTGAAACCTTCTGCAGTTTATGTGCTACAGTTTTACTTGACGGCTCCAGTTTTTAATAATAAATAAATAAGCTGTAATAACCTTTTCCCTTACATTTATAATTTCCTTCAATGTTATTTCCATTGATGTCATTAGTAAGCAACAATCAATATCCTATTAACAATACATTTACAGCATTTAGCAGACTCCTTTATCCAGAGCGACTTACAATTGGCACAGTCTTACAATCCAAGCAATTGTGGTTTAATGGCCTTGCTCAAGGGTCCAACAGTGGCAGCTTAGCAGAGGTGGGATTTGAACCTTTGACCTTTTGGTCCATAGTCCAGTACCTTAACCGCTAGGCTACCACAGTCCCCAATAGCAATAGCAATAGCAATAGCAATAGCAATAACAATAGCAAGCAAGTACAGTGTAAACAATTATCGTCAGCAAAATCCAAGAACATACCGAGATATCACTCTGGTCCATAACGCACGCTCTATGTGCTATGTACTGCACTTTTAGTCTTACCACTAAGATGAACTTCCTGATAATACCGATAGGCGGCGCAATGCGCGCATGCTGTTGTGTAACCCGCTGGAAATTCAAAGTGTGCAGGAGTTGGGGAGTATGGCTTTCTATTGGCTAGGAGGCTGAGGCCAGAGTTTGGATTTGATTCCTCACCAGGAAGGAGACGGACTCAGTCGGTTTATCAGTAGCGTTGCTGCTTCTGTTCGTTTAGGGTGAAGTTTCCATTTTACGGCAATCCAATAGTGGACTTGTTTCTCAGGGGATTATAAAAAACTAATTTGTTATTATAACACATTTAGTGTTGTTTTAATAGCTGGGGGTGATTTTTGTTCTTTATTCAGGACTTTATTCAGAGACGACCGTTATGAACATGTCATGATTTTTCTTGGTCTCCCAGTTTGACAGTTTGAACAAAAGCTCCTTTGTCGCTGTTTATGTAGCTGTTACAATAAGAGTCTCCATTAATACAGTACAATAGTGAATGAGAACCACGCTGAAGACACTGTGGCTGCTCTGTGAATAACCGGTTTTAGTGGTTTTAGCCGTCGGCTTTTCTCGCTTTATCCACCTGCATCTTTTACGTTTTTACTTGGGACATACAGGGCAGAGCAACTCCATACAATTTTAAACCCCCTTTTGGTGAGAAATCTTGCAATGACGGACCAAAGGTATTCAAGTTTGGATGAAACGTCGCTTCGGAATTTGGTGAGTCAATGTGTTCACTGAACACTCCTGTACTATTTATTATTTATTACTAAATCCTCAAATGATTGAGGGTCAGGATTCTGGGTGTTCAAATGTATTTATATTCAGTGACGAGCATTTTGAACTGTTTTGCTGTTCTTTTTTGTGTACACGATCATATCAGTAGGGCTTCTGCATTATATCAGAAGTTTACGTACTATGACACACTCTGAGGGCATTTTGAGGGGAGAAGTCCTCTAAAACAACAAAAACTAACCATTATTACATTATTTAGAGTTTCGTAAAACGTGCTTTTAATAAAAGTTAAAGCTGAACCTGATTCAGTGCTGATACCTTCACACGCGGCAACTAACTTTCCATTTTAGCTTGTTATCAAAAAGATACAAACTGCCTTTGTCCTGACAAGTGACCCAGCAATTTACGAACACAACCCTGATTAATATGGTGTATCTCACTGCCTATGAAAACAAATAGAGGTAATCATTAAAAATGAATAAATAAATAAATAAATAAAATGTTTATTGTGTCTTTTAATTGCATGTTGTAGGCTTGAACCCATTGTGTTAAGAAAACTCTAACTGGGTTCTGAGCTACACTGTGTCTGTACTCTAAACACGTCATCTAAAAATAAACTATTCTGTGGATGTGTGTGTAAAGATTGTAAAGTTCTACTTTAGGTGATATCATTTTGGGTGTGTACATGGAAGGGAAGCAGGGAATAGATAGCTGAACAGGATACGGTACAGATGAGTGCTTAGTTTGGTCTATTGTGTAGTTTGATAGATTGTAGTTTCTGAGTGTGATGATAGTGAGTACAGTGGCATTTTGCCAGTAAAGGTACAGTGGGCAAAAACATATTTAGTCAGCCACTGATTGTGCAAGTTCTACTTAGAAAGATGAGAGAGGTCTGTAGTTTTCATCATAGGTACACTTCAACTATGAGAGACAAAATGAGAAATAAATCCAGGAAATCACATTGTAGGATTTTTGAAGAATTTAATTGTAAATCATGGTGGAAAATATGTATTTGGTCACTCACAAACAAGCAAGATTTCTGGCTCTCACACACCTCTAACAACTTCTTTAAGAAGCTCTTCTGTCCTCCACTGGTTACCTGTATTAATGGCACCTGTTTTACCTCGTTATCTGTATAAAAGACACCTGTCCACAGCCTCAAACAGTCAGACTCCAAGCTCAACCATGGCCAAGACCAAAGAGCTGTCGAAGGACACCAGGAGGAAAATTGTAGACCTGCACCAGGCTGGGAAGAGTGAATCTACAATAGGGAAGCAGGTTGGTGTGAATAAATCAACTGTGGGAGCAATTGTAAGAAATGGAAGGCATACAAGACCATTGATAATCTCCCTTGATCTGGGGCCCCACGCAAGATCTCATCCCGTGGGGTCAAAGTGATCATGAGAACGGTGAGCAAAAATCCCAGAACTACACAGAGGGACCTGATGAATGACCTGCAGAGAGCTGGGACCAAAGTAACAAAGGCTACCATCAGTAACACACTACGCCGAGAGGGACTCAGATCCTGCAGTGCCAGGCGTGTCCCCTTGCTTAAGCCAGTACATGTCCAGGCCCGTCTGAAGTTTGGCAGAGAGCATATGGATGACCCAGAAGAGGATTGGGAGAATATCATGTGGTCAGATGAAACCAAAATAGAACTTTTTGGTAAAAACTCAAGTCGCAACTGAGTTGCACCATACCTACTGTGAAGCATGGGGGTGGAAACATCATGCTTTACGTCTGTTTTTCTGCAAGGGGACAGGACGACGATCCGTGTTAAGAAAGATGACGGGGCCATGTATCGTGAGATTTTACGCCAAAACCTCCTTCCATAGTGAGAGGCATTGAAGATGGAACGTGGCTGGGTCTTCCAGCATGACAATGACCCAACACATCAACCGTCGGGGCAAAGAAGGAGTGGCTCCGTTAAACGTAAGCATTTCACGGTCCCGGAGTGCCTAGCCAGTCTCCAGAACCTCAACCCCATAGAACATTCGTGGAGGGAGTTGAAAGTTCCTGTTGCCCCAAAACATCACTGCTCTAGAGAGATCTGCATGGAGGAATGGGCCATAATACCACACATTTGTGCAACCCTGGTGAAGACCTTGGGCAAGGAAACGTTTGACCTCTGTCATTGCCAACACAGATTAATGTTACAAGTATGAGTTGAACTTTTGTTATTGACCAAATACTTAATTTCCACCATAACTTAAAATTATATTCTTTAAAAATCCTACAATGTGATTTCCTGGATTTTTTTTCTCTCATAGTTGAAGTGTACCTATGATGAAAATTACAGACCTCTCTCATCTTTCTAAGTAGGAGACCTTGCACAATCAGTAGCTGACTAAATACTTTTTTTGCCTCACTGTAGATCCTCCTCAAAACTACAAATGGATGAGGCCACCTGTAGCTATTCTTAAATATTTAAAACAAAAATGGTTTATTAGCTCCTCCTGACAGTCAGCTTCCAACAGCTATTCCATCTCAATGAATTCAGTTAACCAAATCTAATCAGTCAAATTAAAGTCTGCTGTGTAGTCTATTGGTAACACTGGCAGGAGTTGAAATGTAAGGTAGAGTAATATTTTTAGCAGACTGTAAGTAAAGTAATCAAATGTCAAATTATGTGGTCTTCTGGTTTAACTGTCCTTCCGCTGATTCAGTCTGATGGCACCATATGGAAATTGTGATTTTAATACGTGTATTGACCATGTGGAGATGCTTTTGCAAGCATAGTTAATGAGAAAAAACATGTTAAAATAGTTTTCAAACTGAAAGCACTCATGAATTGAAAGACAATAAGGAGGAAATCGGAGAGAAAAAGTGAATGGCTTGGGTATAATTTAGCCAGATGACATTTTCTCTCTTTGTCATGACCGCTCTAGCCTCACAATTACACACAAACACACCTGAAATAAATAGACACCGTCAGACACCCAACCAATAATATGTTAATGCAAACACAATGAGGAATGGATGAATATTTAAAGTCTCCTTACAATATTTGCAGGCTATTTATACACCAGGATCTTGACCTGGGAATGTATTCCACAGTGAGAATGTTTGTGGTATTCTTTTCTTAACCAGCCAGCATTTTGGCTACTGAAAATACACACTGGCTGTTACCATATTTCTGCATAAATATGACCTAAAACACAAACAGATTTTTACACAAACCCATAAGACAACCCAATTAATCAAATGAGACAAAATATTACACTTGGTCATTTATCTAAATTTAAAATGATTTAGTATTACATTATATGAATGGCAAAAACATGTGAACCTCTAGAACTTTCTGTTAATTTGAAGATGAAATTAGAGCCAGGTGTTTTCAGTCAGTCAGAGGACAATCAGGCATGAGTGGGCACCCTATTGTATTTACAGAACAGGGATCTATCATAGTCTTATCTTCACAACACAGGTTTGTGGAAATGTGGCATGGCATGTATGAAGTAGATTTCTGATAACCTCAGAAAAGGAGATTTTGAAGCTCACCAGACTGTAAATGGTGACAAGGCTATCTCTAAAGAGTTTAGAACTTATCCCATCTGTGAAATGTGGTGGTAGAGTCATGGTTTGGGCATGTTTTGCTGAATCTGAGCCAGGATGACTTCTGAAAGAAAATGTCATATATTTGTGAACGGAACTCAGAATAAGTCATGCTGCAAGACAAGAAACCTAAACACACAATTTGTTCTACCAAAAAATGGTTAAAGGAGAGTAAAGTTTTGGAATGACTGAGTCAAAGTCCGGACCATAATCAAATTGAAATGTTGTGGAAGCACCTGAAAGAAGCAGCTCATGTGAGGAAACCCAAAAACATGCAAGAGTTGAAGTTTGTGTATATGGAGGAATCCATGTGTAGCACTGATCAACAGTTACCTGAAAGGTTTAGTTGCAGTCATTGCTGCATAAGGGAGTCACAACAGATACTTACTGAAAGCAGAAGTTCACATACTTTTTCAGCTCGGACCATTTCCCTCAATAAATATCAGACCAAGCATTCATTTAACTGGCTCCTCTTTGTCCGCTTTTAGTACTACTGTGAAAATCTGCTGGCGTTTTAGGTTACAGTGGTGCTTAAGTTTGTGAACCCTTTAACTGGTTATTTAGGCAATAAAAAAGGAGAAAAGAGACAAGCACACAATCAATTGGGTAGAACCTCTAAATGAGTGAAATAGGAGATAAAAGGCTGCCACTTGTAGAAAAAATTGGCTGTACATCCTCTTAACGTGTATTTGTCCACATGATCTTTAGCAAACTGCAGACAAGCAGCAATGTTCTTTTTGGAGAGCAGTGGCTTTCTCCTTGCAGCCCTGCCATATACATTACTGTTGTTCAGTGTTCTTCTGATTGTGGACTCATGAACATTAACATCAGCCAGTGTGAGAGAGGCCTTCAGTTGCTTAGAAGTTACCCTAGGGTCCATTGTGCCCTCGCCAACTGTTACACGCCTTGCTCTTGGAGTGATCCTTGTTGGTCGACCACTCCTGGGGAGGGTAATAATGGTCTTGAATTTCCTCCATTTCCCACTCACCCCTGATTGGCATCCCATTGATTGACAACATCTGACTCTAATTTCACCTTCAAATTAGCTGCTAATCTTAGAGGTTCACATACTTTTGCCACTCACTAATATGTAATATTGGATCATTTTCCTCAATAAATAAATGACCAAGTATAATAATATTGTCTCATTTGTTTAACTGGGTTCTCTTTATCTACTTTTAGGACTTGTGTATGAAAATCTGATGATGTTTTAGGTCATATTTATGCAGAAATGTAGAAAATTCTAAAGGGTTCACAAACTTTCAAGCACTACTGTTTATTTAAGCAGAAATACAGAAGATTCTAAAGTGTTTTTAAGCTTTCAAGCACCATTGTATATTTAGAAAGTGAGTACCTACTATGACTGTAAATGTCGTTACTTTCCCTGGGTTCGTTTTGGAAGGGCTAGGTCAGCAGAATATATGGGCCACATATTTGCTCACAAGACAAGGATTATCCTGTTGAGAAGGCAGGAGAGTAATAACCGTCTCCTATGTTTGGGGGAAAATAGCCTTTTATGGATATTGGAAACTGTGATGTTTGGTGAGACAGAATGACTCTGAGTGGGTGTGGTTAAGGGTCGCATGACTTGTCACTCCAAATTCCAGTCAATCAACAGACTGCACAAATTCTTGCCTTTCCTTAAGTTCTACCTGAGAAATGTGGCAAACGCGGAGCGCAAAGAACAAATCCAGAAGCAAAAACAAACAAAATCCAAACGCAAATTAGCAGTCAGACCCACAAATGCAAACAAATTCTTGGGCAAAAAGAAAAAGCTGATAAAAGGTACTTACTAACTTCAGTGCTACCCAAAATATGATATAAATCAGAAAATAGCCCAGACGATTGAAGACCTTCTCTTACTCATGTATGTGTCGATTAGAAAGCCTTATATAGGCACCAGCCTTAATTTAAAAAGTCTTGAGAATCACTACCATAGAGTTCTATAAAAAACTGGGAAACCAGGCAGACAGAACTGTAGCCCTGACCTTTCTGACTAAAGAATACAAGTATTTAAAAATAAGACCTTATAAAATGTCGCCAAAATGGGTATAATTATTGTAAACTAAAACTTTGATATTGGCAGAGTGACAGTGGGTGGAAGCAGATTCTCAGACATTGAGACATTCAAAATGAAACTTGTTTGACTCATGGATTTTGCAACACCTGGCATCAAACACACACAATGACTCAGGGTGTCCTGCATGACAGTATGCTACAGTACAGACGTAAAAGAATGGATACAGTTGTTGTTGTGACGGCATTGATAGCTTGTTCATTCCATAAATCAGGTGCTAGACAACCCGTAAAGCTTGATCAAGAACACTTGAGGTCAGGCATGGCGCATCCAGATTCCTCAATGTCCCGCCATCATGTTTCACCACATCTAGCAGGAATTGAAGTTGTAAGCAAGGAAGTGTTCCCAAAGAAAATACATATATAGTTAAATTTTTCCATCTGTGCATAAGCAGTGTCTCACAAACAAAGATTTCACCGTCAGCTATCTTCTAAACGTTTTTCCATAAGCTCGCTGATAAGCTTATCTGATGTGATTGCAGTCTTTTAATTAAAGGTGAAATTAAAAGTGGAGAATTGGCAAATACAACTGACAAACACAAATGTTGACATTTTGTGTTGCTCCCCCCCTTAATCCCCTGGAGCCATAAATGTCATGGTCCCATCAGTGACCAGCAGTCTGAAGTTTCCATCAGTTTTCTGCTAATGTAGATGTATTTTTAGTTGTTTACTCACTGGTTTTCTTTATCCCCACCATTAAAAAAAACTATTGTGCTTGTCATACATATTTGTTAGATCTACATATGCTACGATCTGCCTATTTGATTTATAACTTATAAATTAAACTAATGTAATGTAACATTAATTAGAAGTTCATCGTAATATTGTGCAAATATTACTTTTCAGTTACTTACATTCTGGTAAACACAGACATTCTGGACAATTATTAATACATCAGAAAATGCTGGATTAAAAAAAAAAATCCTCTTAACACCAAGTATAACATCAAATACACCAGTATTTTATTTGTTCGCTCTTTACGTTTTGCACCCTACTATTACTTTATCTTTTCAAAATGGTTATGAAAATAGTTAAGAAAAAAAAAATCCAAAATGATTGACTACCTGATAAAGGGAGAAGCCGAAAGAAGAAGAAGATTGACTACCTGTTGGATGGAATCACCCAAATCAGTATTAAAAATTTGAGCTATCCTGACATTCATGCTCATGCTGGGTTTAGTGGCTGTCAAAGCCATTGTGTCCTGACCATGGAAACTGTTGCATCTAGGTTAGAACCCCCACCCATGTGGACCTGGGGTAGAATGGTTCCTCAGAACCCTATTGTTGTATATTAGAGGCAACAAATGGGGAACCTTGCTTGCTGTTATGTGTGACCTGTGTCTGTGGAGTTAGAGGTCCTGATGCTTGAGGAATGTCGAGAGCTGTGACTCCAACACAGAACTTTGGCTCTGACTTCATATAGACAGGAGTTTGGAACGGCCTGGTCCAATCAATCGGCTAGTCAAGAAATGCTCTGGGTGCACCATGTGGCCATGACTTCTGCCCAGATGATGTGATCCAGGAGGCCTTGACTAAGGATCAGTCGAGCAGTATAAATTATATATGTACTTGCTCGAGTATGTCGTCTCTATCTATGGTGCATATTCACTGGAGATTTGCTGCACTGTCCTTTTGTTTGGCTCCGAGTTGGGTGGTGAGTAGATGAATCATAAATACACAACTATGGATTCTAAACTGCTCCAACAGATATGTATTTTTCCGCATCCCTACCATGGTAGAATTGGCAAATGTTTATCTTACTGGAATCTATAACATCTGAATTCCCACTGACCAAACTATCTAACTTCGACATCCAGAAGGGGATCTGAGGAATAGCAGGAAC
>JAJAGP010006217.1:0-23885 GCA_025084515.1 Ancistrus triradiatus | reverse complement strand
CCTGCCTAATTTTGTTTGAATAATTACTGCACACTTTCTGTAAATCCTATAAACTTCATTTCACTTCTCAAATATCACTGTGTTCATCTGCTATATGATATATTTAACTCAAGTTGCTGATCTGAACAACCAATGATTTATAAACTAAAATCATGAAAATTATCAGGGGTGCCCAAACTTTTTCATACGACTGTACTAACCCCTGCTGACAAGGAGCCTGTGTAAGAACATGCTTCCGTCACCAGCTCCAGTCCCACCATATCTGGGCCACACCAGAGGACAGCAACCCTCACCCTCCTCCGGTTTATCTGTGGACGACTTTCCTGCTTAGACTCAGGACTTTAGTTTCATTCTTAGATTTCTCATCTACGCCGCCCAAGGAGGTTGGGTCCCTTTTTGAGTCTTGGCCCTCCCAAGGTTTCTTCCTAGAACTAGGGAGTTTTTCCTTGCCACTGTCGCCCTAGGCTTGCTCAATTTGGGATTGGACGTAGTTATTAGGATATAATCTAAACTTGTAAAGTTGCTTTGAGACAATGCTCCATTGTAAAAAGCGCTATATAAATAAATCTGACTTGACTTGACTTGACTTGAGACCAGGCAAAGAGACAGTTGTCGATTACACTGACATGGTAGATACTGTGTGTGGCTACAGATATGTACTGATGTGTGTGGATAACTACTCTGGTTGGCCTGAAGCCTGTGTAACTAAGAGTGAGGACAGTAAATCAGTGGTAAAATTTCTAATTAACCAGTACATTCCTAGACACCGGTTTCTAGAAAAAAACAGGTCTGATAATGGCACACATTTTAAAGCACAAGATCTGCAATATGTAGAGAAAGTGCTAGGACTCAGACATGCTTTTTGGGACAGTGTACCATCCACAGTCGCAAGGTAAGGTTGTGAGAATGAATCAAAATGTAAAAAACAAATTGGATAAAATCTGTGCACAAGCCAAACTGAATTGGGTAGATGCATTGCCTCTGGAATTGTTGAGTATAAGGAGCTCAGTTAACCAAATGACAGGCTTCACTCCCTTTGAGTTGCAAACAGGAAGAAGATTTCCTGGACCAGGTGAACCGTTGACGACCAAATTGGAAGGAAAAACACAAAGCATATTTTAATGAACTCCGAGGTCTTGTTTCAGACTTCTTAACCCAGGTTGGAGAAAAGAAAAGTGGCGTGAAGCAGGGGACGGTTCCAGATACAGAGTGGGTCCTGTTGCGGCACTACAAGCGGAAGTGGATGGGACCGTACCAGGTGACGGAGAGGATGAGCCATGCGGTCAGACTGAAGGGCAAAGGGTCAACTTGGTGCCACTGGAGCCAGTGTGTGACGGCTGCTGCACCACAGTGGAGCCTGACAGAGGTTCGTGATGACATCACCCAGACAACAGCTGCCACGGACGTGGCGGCCTGCACATCAGCTGTCGAGAATCAGACAGCCGCATCATCAGTTGCCGTGAATCAGGCAGCCTCGTGATCAATTGCTTCGGACGAGGCAGCAGCAATATCAAGCGTAGAAGGGGCACAATAATCCCCTGCGCACTGAGAGGTCAAGGTGGCCGACCCTCGGACCTAACAGATGGAAAGCAAGAAATGCCACCGAACTGGTTAAATTTGATGATCTTACTTTGGTGTGTTGTTATAATCACATTTTTTGCAGCTATTTTACAGTATATGCTTGCAATCCTTAGTCTTGGGCAGAATTGATCTGCTATTATCTGTACAGAAGGAGAATCATGGGTAAGACGGTAGAAATTGTGGTTTTGTATGCACTGTTGTCCACTGTCTGGGGGGACAGGTGTCTGAGGAAATATATGTATTTACAGGAATTGTAGTTAGGTGTGGTTGTTGTTGCATTCCTTGTATCAGATCTTTAATGCTTAAACTTATCTCTGCTGCTATTGAGAAGGAAGACATCAATGGTAATCACCCGGGAATAATGATGCCTCTGTTAACCTCTGGGGAAGAAGGGAAGGTTAACGAGTTACAGGATATAATGGCTTAAGTGGATTATAATAATAACTTTTATGCCATCTCATTTAGGGGCAGCCATGAGTTGCAGGGATGCTGACTGTCGTTTCAGCTTTAGGGCTGTGTAAATGCGCGGGTATCCAGGCAGCCCATTTGATATTAACACTTTAGTTTAATGTAAACTCATAATGAAATTACTGATAATTGTAATCAAGATTGTTTTACTTTTAAATTTTAACTGTATATCTGGCAAGGTGAAAGCTATCTACACAAATTGAAACTTTTGAAGGAGACAGTTGACCACTTATTGTGTTTTAATCAACAGAACACAGATGCATTTGTCCGCAATTAAGAGTCTATAATAACCAGCTATTCACCTATTACTTGTATATTGATATTGTGTTGATTTATTCTATGATTATCTTGATTTTATTTAGATTTTTATTATAAGCAGTATAAATAAATTATAGTTGACCTATATAATTTATTATATTGGCATAACCATAGAATGGATTTGAGTAGTGACAGTACGGAATACTGCAACTGCGAGGGTACAAGAAAGCCTGAGACAACAGTGATTTCTTTTTGTTTTATGCTGTATTGTGCTTGCTAATTTCAGAGTTATGAATAATGTGCGCTAGGGTCACAAGACAGGAGTCAGCAGTGGTACTAGCTGAACGCTGTGTGTGTGAGCACTAACTCAGAAGGGCTTTTTAGCGTCATCTTGTTTATGGGTATCACAATTTGATTTTGTTCAGCATTAAGGGTAAAGAGATGTTGGTGATCTCTTTTAAGAGATCAACAGGGGAAATGTTGAGAATATAAAACAAAATCTTACATAATAAAGTAATTAACAAATTAATAATTGTTAATTACTGATGTGTTAGGCCTTAGAGTTAACAATATGATACTGGTTCAGAAGAAAGCATTTTTCCAACCGCGTTTTCAGTTGACTTGGATAAAAGTGCAACAAAATAGAAAATGAGGTCCAAAGAGACAAACAGCTTCTTGTTTGGAAGCTATCTGATTAAGGCCAAGGTCAGGTAACAAAGGGATGGTTGAAAGTCAGACTTCTAGCGCAAGCGTGTGAAAATACAGTCTTGGAGTAGTATGAATCATAAGTGTGTGACTGGTGTTGAAATATTTAAGGTAATTAGCACATAATCATTTGCGGCAGTTAACATATATTAAATTGAGGTGTGTATTAGAAAAGTTTACTAACTTAGATAAGTCATAAGTATTAGACTAACTTAGTGAATTTGAGTGTCTTAATGAACTAACCTTTAACAGAGGAACATGTAGGTGTGTGTACTACTTAGGTGAATCATGAATTGCAGAACGATGCTAGTTATAAGCATTACTAATCATATACAAGTTAGACTGAGCATATATTGATTAGGTCTCACGTTGTTGATTAAGTATGTAGCAGATCAAAGCATTAATACTGAATATATCCAGCGTAGATTAGTCTTGATTATTAACAACCGAGTGTAATATGCGTAAAATTGTTTGATTCCCTAAACACATTAAGTTAGAAAAGTATGTGTGTGTGCAATCGGTGTTAGCAGAAGGCATTCAAACTTGAAGATGAATTGTGTAACATTTGTGTGCAGATGAAGGAGCCACCCCTCCCCTGGCATAAAGTTGAGAAGATGTGCGTAAGCAGAGTGTTCTTGACCTTGGAGCAAAGACACAGACAACTGCAAAGAGGGTAAATTGACCTTAAGCCAAGGGGGGAGTGAAACTGCCAGGGTTGGGGCTAAACCTTTTGAAGCACACAGATGGAAATACTAGCTGTGAAAGAGAGGTATATAAACTGCATGTTGTGATCAATACTTTGGAACTTGGCTGCACTGCGCTGTGGGCTAGCTTCCCCAGATCTGCGAGAGAATAAAAGAGATAGAGCTGTACTCTGACTCTGACCATCCTTTCTCTCCACACATTCAATGCACACGCGAAGTCTGAGGCAAACGACTTCAACATAGGGGACAGCTAATTCTAAGTCGTTTGCTAAAGCTAAACAATAACTGCTAACCACTTTAAGAAGGAAATTGGCACGTACACGATTAATCAATCATAGTTGTTAAAACATCAATCTAGACTGACTATTGAATGCTTAATCTAAACATGTAAGCTGCATAAACAAGGAAAAAAAGTGGCGATCTACCTTACTCACGCTGAGAGAACGCTGACAGCTGACTCGAGGATCTGGCAACCCAGACTCATTTGCCCCGATTGCACACAGGACACACGCTGTTTTGTAGCTCTTAGCAGTTTATTACCTTTGAACTATTTTAATTCCTGATCGCATCTGTATCATATATAATCGTGTATATATAGTAGGTTTTTACAACATCTTAATCATTTTCTTCTCGTACCGGCGGATTATATTTTTTGCCGCTAATCGTTATTTTGTAACTTTACAGGTATACCTGCTTGTGCTTGCAGTCATTAGCCATTAGCTAATTACCAGAGTTGCGTCTTCTTTTGCAGTAGTGTGTGTTTTTATAACTTTTTTACAGTCTTTTCCCACCTTCTTTCTGAAACTTAGTTTTTTGTGACATTTTGTATTAACTTAACTTGTATTAACACCTTAATCGAGCATTGCATTGGACCATCGGCTGCAGCTGAACCATATCCTCACTCGGCACCCCACAACACCACCAGAAGCTAAGTACCTTTAATTCATTAATTGTATTAACATGGCTTCTGCTGTGCTTGTTCCCTGTGCCGAGTGTGGCATGTTTAGCTATTCTTCATCCGTCATTAGTGTAAATTTTACTTGTGATAGGTGTAGGCTTGTAGCTAGTCTGAGAAGGAGAAGAGATTGTAGTTTAGAGGCGCGATCCAGACATTAGAGAAGGCTAGCTCAGCTCCTAGCTTAGCAGATCTGGATGCCAAAGGTGAAGTTAGAGCCCCGGCAGAGTCCTCGCAGCAGGGCAAGTGGGTGACAGTTCGGCGACGTAGTCGTAAGGCTAGTCCACGAGAGCACCACTCTTTACCTGTTCACGTGTCCAACAGGTTTGCCCTCCTCAGTGATGCACCCACTGAGCAGCCTGTTGAAAGAGCTCTGGTCATAGGTGACTCTATTTTATGACACGTGAAACTAGCTACCCCTTTAGGGACACCAGCAGCTAGAGTGATCTGTATCCTCGGAGCCAGAGTGCCGGACATTGTAACTAGTCTTAGTGAACTCGAGAGCCGCAGATTCTCTAGGATAGTTATTTATGTAGGGGCTAATGATATACGCCTTTGTCAGACAGAGGTTACTAAGGCTAATTTTGTAGAGGTGGTTAGCGTGGCGAAAGCGATGTCCGATGCTGTAGTGTGCTCTGGTCCCATCCCAATGCGGTGAGGTGACCAAGCCTACAGCAGGTTATGGTCGCTGAACTGCTGGCTGTCCAAGTGGTGCTCTGAAAACAACATGGGCTATATAGACAACTGGACAGCCTTTGAGGGTAAGCCTGGCCTTTTAGGATGGGACGGTGTCCATCCCACTCGGGCGGGTCCTGCTCTCATCTCCTGCAACATTGCCCATAGTCTTATGGCCCGATTAGGGGCTGGCTATCCAGAGCAGGGGTCAGGCGGCAGACAGACCGGCTTAACCAACTGTCTGCTGGTAGCCATGCACCGTCACCCAGAACCCACATTATTGAAACTGTGGCTGTTACCCGCATCTGTCCTAAACGTAAACGCTCTCAAAAAGTCTGTTTTAATAACCTCATTAGTATAAACACAGATAGCTCCAAAAGAAATAACAACCTTAGACTAAAGCTAGGATTATTTAACATTAGATCACTTACAAACAAAGCAGTAATTGTAAATGAAATAATTACTGATAAACGCTTACACGCTCTCTGTACACGCTCTCTGTCTTAAATGAAGCCTCACCTCCTGGATACAGTCATGCTAATCACCCTCGTCATAATGGTCGGGGGGGAGGCATAGCCACAATTTTTGACAAAGAGCTAAGTGTTACAACTAAATCCCATTACAAGGCTAATTCTTTTGAAATACTGATTCTTAATGTGACTGATCCATCGTTATGGAAGTCAATACCACACTCTTTTCAGCTTATCACTATTTACCGTCCTCCTGGCCCCTATTCAGAATTTCTTCAGGAATTTGCTAACTTTCTTTCTTGCTTACTACTGTCAACAGATAAGGCTTTAATTGTAGGTGATTTCAATATTCACTTTGACAATGAGCAGGATCCACTTAAAATTGCTTTCGAGTCCATCTTAGAATCCATGGGTATCACTCAGAATGTGATGGGACCAACCCACCTCGCTGTAATCATACTTTAGATCTAAATATTAAACATTTAGTATCAACATAGACAACCTTGATGTTTTCCCGCAAAGTGTTTCGATTTCAGATCACTACCTTTTAGAATTTGAGCTATCTCTAATAAATAAAAATCCTTCTGGCCTCGTTATCACACCAAGCACACTATCACATCTGCTACTCCAGCTGCGTTTATTAAAACCCTACCAGACTTGAAATTTTAATACACCTACGGAGATCAATCATCTTGAGTGTGTTGTAATAAATGACCAATTAGAATGTGTGCGTCGCTCAACCCTGGATATGATTGCTCCTGCTAGGGTCAAACGCATTAGGGAAAAAAAGGCTAGCACCATGGTATATATGACCACACTCGTACCTTAAAGCAAAGAACACGGCATCTAGAGCGCAAGTGGAGACATAGTAAATTGGAGGTGTTTAAGATTGCTTGGAGGGACAGCATGGCAGAGTATAAGCATGCCCTCAATAAAGCTAAGGCTGCATACTTCTCTTCAATCATAGAGAAAAATAAGAATAATCCTAGATTTCTCTTTAATACAGTCTCCAAATTAACAAAAAACCCCACATAAAGTGATTCTCCCGTTCTGTGTAATTTTTTAACAGTAATGATTTCATGACTTTCTTTAATGATAAGATAAAAAACATTAGGCATAAAACTCAATGCTCATCACATCACCAAACTATTAGTTAGTTATTTTAAATTTCATCCCTTACTTTTGCTGTTACCTCCAAAGGAATGAAATTTATGAAACATTTCAATCTGGCTTCTTTTAGATAATTTCAGCAAAATACGTGATTATAACTCTTCATGTTCATGATCACTTCGTATTACAACCCCAATTCCAATGAAGTTGGGACGTTGTTTATAACATAAATAAAAACAGAATACGATGATTTGCAAATCCTTTTCAACCTATGTTCAATTGAATACACTACAAAAACAAGATGTTTAATGTTCAAACGCATAAACTTTATCGATTTTTGCAAATATTCACTCATTTTGAATTTGATGTCTGCAACAAGTTTCTAAACAGTTGGGACAGAAGCATGTTTACCACTGTTACATCACCTTTCCTTTTAACAACACTCAAGCATTTGGGTACTGAAGACACTAATTGTTGAACCTTTGTAGGTGGTATTCTTTCCCCATTCTTGCTTGATGTACAACTTCAGTTGCTCAACAGTCCGGGGTTTCCGTTGTCATATTTAGAACTTCATAATGTGCCACACATTTTCAATGGGAGACAGGTCTGGACTGCAGGCAGGCCAGTCTAGTACCTGCACTCTTTTACTACAAAGTCACGCTGCTGTAACACGTGCAGAATGTGGCTTGGCATTGTCTTGCTCAAATAAGCAGGGACGCCCCTAAAAAAAGACACTGCTTGGATGGCAGTATATGTTGCTCCAAAACCTGTATGTAGCTTTCAACATTAATGGTGCCTTCGGAGATGTGCAAAGTTACCCATGCCATGGGCACTAACACACCCCCATACCATCAGAGATGCTGGCTTTTGAACTTGGCGCTGATAACAACCACAGAACACTTTTCCACTTTGCCTCAGTCCATCTCAGATGACCTCGGGCCCAGAGAAGCCTGCAGTGTGTTGTTGATATATGGCTTTCGCTTTGCATGGTAGAGTTTTAACTTGCATTTGTAGATGGAGTGATGAACTGTGTTCACTGACAGTGGTTTTCTGAAGTGTTCCTGAGCCGTTACAGAATGATGTTGGTTTTTAATGCAGTGCCGTCTGAGGGAACAAAGGTAACAGGCATTCAATGTTGGTTTTCGGCCTTGCTGCCTACTTGCAGAGATTTCTCCAGATTCTCTGAATCTTTTGATGATATTATGGACTGTAGATGATGAAATCCCTAAATTCCTTGCAATTGCCCATTGACAAATTGCACCATGGGGGCAATTGTGACACTGTCACTTTGTCACTGTCATACAAGCCAAGCCTACAAAACAGTTAGTGTCCTCAGTTCCTCACTTATTGAGTGTTGCTAAAAGGAAAGGTGATGTAATACAGTGATAAACATTCTCCTGTCCCAACTTTTTTGGAACATGTTGCAGACATCAAATTCAAAATGAGTGAATATTTGCCAAAATCAATAAAGATTATCTGTTTGAACATTAAATACCTTGTCTTTGTAGTGTATTCAATTGAAAAGGATTTGCAAATCATCGTATTATGTTTTTATTTATATTATAAACAATGTCCCAACTTCATTGGAATTGGGGTTGTATAATGGTTTGACATTATGAGTGGTTATTTCTCATAGACTCCAAATTTCAGTGTATACAGTGCTGGTAATCTTAGGCATGCTATTTTTCTTGTACACACCATTTCCATTGAATTAAGTTAGTCTAATTTTAAAAGGAAGAACTAGAAAAGATTAAGCATAAGGAACTGACTAGTACAAATAACATTTATAATTTATGGAATTGTGATGCAGAGCTAAAATGTAACCCATTTAACTTATATATTCAATACAACTGTGCATTTCTTATTGTAGATTTCATTAATTTATTTATTTTTCTCTTTCAGTGACTAATTCTGAGGGAAGTATCCATGAAAATCTTTAATTAGTAGTTAAATAATCAAATATTATTGTTACATATTCCATACGTTATTGTAGAAGTAGTATATATTACATTTATTTTTTAAAAATTTCATTCACATATAAGTATATATTATAAATAATTTATATTTCAAACTCAAACACCTCTCCTTCTTGATAGAGGTCTTACAGCTTTTTATTGTTTGGAAATGTGTTTGTTTGATTGGGTTATTTATTGGTTCTTTCAGCATCAGTGGATATTTACCAACAGACACAAAGTTACACCTAAACTATACTTATTCAGATTGATCAATTTAGTGTAATCAGTTAACCTGTCTTTGAATTGTGGGAGGAACACCCAGACTAAACCCATGCAGACACAGGGAGGACATGCAAACTCCACACAGGCGGAGTCCGAGGTTGGGATCAAACTGGAGCTGTGAGGTGACTATACCAACCACTGTTATGTTTAAAGTTCTCAATTTATTCAATTTACTCATTATACATCACACATTTTATTTTTCCAATAATTCAAATTTGGTAGCTCATAGATACTTTCAGAAGGTTCATATTGTTACAAGTGATCAGAAGCCAATGTCAGGCCACCGTTGGCCCACCGTCAACACCTGACTTGACTTCAGGCCAATGTAGGCCTACTGGCCAAAATGCCTGAATCACACATCATAAGAGCTGCCACAACTCTCTATTGTTCCACAGTGCTGTTTTTTTTTAGCTTAAAGCCCACAGTTGACAACTTCTGACACTCCAGAGTGAAAGGCTTTAAAAATGTATTAACATTTGGCTTTTCACTGCCAACCACAAGCCAAAAAGCAAAACATTTTTTTTGCGCACAGGGTAAGGAAGCTCGTTTACAATCCCTTGCAATGGCTAAATACTATACGGTGATGATTTAAACACAGGCACACCATCATAGTTGAGTGTTAAGGAATATCCATGAGAACAATCAAGCAGGCCTTTTTTGTTCAGATTATGATACATTTTACCATTTGGTACATATGTTATCATAATTTTCAGAATTGCATGTGCTGTTTCCTAACTTGAGACAACATGCAATATCCTCTCTTCGAAGATGATGTTCCAAAACTGTGTTTGGATTGGTAAGTAAATGAAGAAGTTTCCATTCTTCAGTGAACTGTCTTATTCCACATTGTGCTGCAAGTATACAGTGTTTTAAAGCTTGTATTGGTGTTGGTTTTTGGCATCTTTTTGTCATTACAAATTCTATTTTTCTACCTTAATGTAGAAAAAGAGCTTACACTGAAATCTGCTAAGCAAGAACTTTTAAAAGAGGACATTCCAAAAGATCACAAGAGATCCAGGAAACCCAAACGCCATTTCTTTGATGAAGATGCTTCAGACACAAACTGTGAAATTCCAAGAAAGGTAATTTAACAGATTAGGTGGTGAATGGACTGCAGATTAGGTGGTGAAAAGACTACACTAGCATCTATACAGGCAACTGCCTTCTCATGTAGACATTGCAGTAATGTGCATTACTTAGTACTGCTTTGACACACATTTTCTGTTCTGTTTATTGTCAGAGTTTTGTAACATGGTTACTTTTTAATATACTGTATTAGAAATTGCAATTTGGGAATGACCTGAACACTGGAAATGGTATCAAATTAGAGTGTTTATGTACTGATTCATCCATAATCAAAAGGCTTTACCCAATGGAAAAAAACAAAGTTGCAGCTCAGGGACAGACTGAGGAAAAAATAATTTCTGAAGACAACCAACTTACCCCAAGAATCCAGAGTCCAGAATAATGTTCAAGCAATGAAAATGCTGGGCAAATCAAAGACCTCCACAACCAGGTCAAGGCCTTGCAGAAGGAAAATACCAGTCTGCGCCACATGGAAGTTAAAGGCAAGTATCACTTTAAATAATAATGTGTATCTCTGCATTTTAGATTAAATAGATATATTAGATATAATAGATATATATAACCTAACTGCTCATTAAGAGCATTTGTTACTGATTAAGTAACTTAGTAATTGAGTAACACTGTTAACTGAAAGTGTACGTTTTACTACAAATTGATTACTGTCAAATTTGTTTTGGTGATGCACGCAATAATACACACAATAGTCCACATAGTAGTACGAACAATAGACATAATAGTACAGATAATTACACATGTATGACATGTAACATAACATATTTAACAGGCCTGACAGCACACGGACTGTTAACCATTATTTATCAACAGTTGCCCAAGAGAACAACTTTGGTTAAAAAGTGTTACAGCTCTAGGGAAAAAGCTGTTGGCATGTCTTGATGTGTTTGTTTTTATTGTCCTGAGTCTTCTGCCAGATGGAAGAGTCTGAAAAAGGTGATGTCCAGGATGAGGGGGGTCTGCTGTAATTTTGCCGGCACGTTTCAGCACTCTGCTGTTGTAAATGTCCTGAAGCGTTGGCAGATTACATCCAATGATCCTCTCTGCTGTTCTGATTGTACGCTGGAGTTTGGCCCGTTCATGTGATGTTGAGGAACCAAACCAGATGGTGATAGATGATGAAAGGATGGACTCTATGATTGCTGTGTAGAACTGGATCAGCATACCCTGTGGCAGTTTAAAGTTCTTCAGCTGTCTCAGGAAGAACATTCTCTGCTGAGCCCTCTTGGCGATGGAGAGTGTGTTCTTTTCCCACTTTAGGTCGCTGGATAAGGTGGTGTCCAGGAACTTAAGTGACTCCACCACTAAGACAATAGAGCCATTCATTGTGAGGGGGTGTAAGGAGGGCGTGTTGCGCCTGAAATCCACCACCACCTCCTACTCCCTTTTGTGTTTGATCAAGCAGTGTTGTCGGCTGCACCATGCACCACTGCTCGCTTCCTTCTGTAGGCAGACTCGTCACATTTTGTATGAGGCCACCACAGAGGTTCATCAGCAAACTTGATGATCTTTTACAGCTGGTTCCTTAGAAACACATCATTGGTATAAAGACTAAAGAGAAGGGGTGAAAGCACGCAGCCTTGTGGTACACCAGTACTTAGGTTCCGCTGGTCTGAAATGTGTTTTCCTAGCCGTACCTGCTGTGTCCTATTTGACAGAAAGTCCATGATCCACCGGCAGATGGCATCCGGCACAGACAGCTGGGACAGTTTGATCTGCAGCAGCTCTGGCACTATGGTGTTAAAGGCCGAGCTAAAGTCCACAAACAGAACTTGAGCGTAGGTTCCAGGACTGTCGAGATGCTGTAGCATGAAGTGCAGGGCCACGTTGACTGCATCATCGACAGATCTATTTGCTCTGTATGCAAACCGCAGGGGATCCAGTAAAGGATTAGTGATGGTCTTCAGGTAGGCTAGGATCAGGCATTCAAAGACCTTCATGACTACAGATGTCAGGGCTACAGGTCTGTAATCATTCAGGTCATAATTGTTTGTTTTTTTGGGGACTGGTATGATGGTAGATGTTTTGAAGCATGAAGGAACAGAGCAAAGTTCTAATGATCTGTTAAAAATGTTGGTGAAGGTCGGCGCCAGTTGATTGCTGCAGTGCTTAAGGGTGGATGGAGAGATTCTGTCTGGCCCAGGAGTTTTTCTCACCATTTGTTTTTTAAAGAGACTGTTAACATCCCTCTCGTTGATGATTTAAGGAGCCAGGGACAGAGGTGAGAGAGCCAGGGAGGAGGAGGGTGAAGAATTAGTTGAGAATGGCTGTGAATTGTCCTTATTGCATTCAAATCTGCAGTAGAACTCGTTCAGGTCGTTGGTGAGTTGACGGTCATTCAGGAGAAGGGGGGTCTTTAGCCACCTTTAGTTAGTGATTCTTCGGAGGCCTCTCCAGACTAAGTTGGGTCACTAGCAGCAATCTGGCTTTTCAGCTTTTCTGAATATTCCTTTTTTGCTGATCGTGTACCTTTCTCCAGCTTGTATTTGGCCTCTTTGTAGAGAACTCTATCTCCACTCCTGAATGCTGCCTCTTTTTCCCTCCGAAGCTGTCTGAGTTCAGCCGAGAACCATGCTTTGTTGTTGCTGTATTTTACCCGTGTTATAGTAGAAATACAGCTGTCCTCACAGAAACTGATGTATGATGCTACAGTGTCTGTATATTTGTCCAAGCTGTTCGTCGCCTCCTCGAAGACAGACCAGTTTGTGGATTCAAAGCAGTCCTGTAGCATTTCAATGTCTTCACTGGTCCACTTCTTCACTGTTGTAATGGCAGGCTTGTTAGTTTTGAGTCTCTGCCTGTATGTGGGAATGAGGTGAACGAGATTGTGGTCGGAATGTCCGAGAGCCACATGCGTGACTGAGCGATAGGCATTTTTAACAGCGGTGTAGCAATGATCCAAAATGTTTCCTTCTCTTGTGGCACAGGTGACATGTTGTTTGTATTTCGGCATTTCTTTCGTAAGATTTGCGCTGTTAAAGTCTCCCAGGATGATGTGAAGTGAGTCCGGGTTGTCCCTTTCTAGTTTTGTTATCTGATCGGCCAGTAGTTTCTGTGCATCTCTCGTGCACGCATCCGGCAGAATGTAAATAGCGACCAGAATGAATTAAGAAAACTCTCTGGGAGAGTAGAATGGTCTACAGTTAATGAAAAGTGATTATAGATGAGGAGTGCATGATTTTAACAGTACCGTTGCGTCTTTACACCAGCGTTCATTGATGTAAAAGCAAAGTCCTCCTCCTCTTGTTTTGCCCCTAAGCTCCACGTCTCTGTCCGCTCGGTGCAACTGAAAGCTGGGGAGATGCAGCGCATTATCTGGGGTCAGCTCCGAAAGCCAGGTCTCCGTAAAGCACAGCGCAGATGTGTTAGAAAAATCCCTTTTAGTTTGGTTGAGCAGGAGTAGTTCTTCCAGTTTGTTGTGCAGAGATCGCAGATTGGAGAGGAACAAAGACGGTAACGGTGTTCTGACTCCATGTCGCCTCATCTTTACGAGCACTCCGGCTCGTCTGCCTCTCCTCCACTTTCTTGCTAGGTTGAGTAGAGCCAGCGCACCAGTTGTGAGAATTTCTAAAAACTCTGAAGGATTTTGAGAAAACTCCGGAATAAAAGTTGGTGAAACATTGTCTCTGAAGGTCAGAAACTGTTCTTTGCTCCAACTGACTGAGTTTGACGCACAATAAGTTACATTAACAAAAAAAACCAACACAAAAGATAGAGAGCTTTCACCGAGGCAGCCATCTGCGGCGCCATCTTGATCTTCATTCTGAGTGTTATCTACTGTTTGGAAATACGTGTATGGACTTTAGTTTGGATTTCGACCCTCATGTTAGCCTGACCCTTCTGCTTTGTCTGCCTGATTTATGGTTTATTTGGTATCTGACCCCGGAACGTCTACTCACTCTGTCTTTTGGATTACGTCAATAAAACCTGCTTCTGATTCCTATTCAGCGTGTCTGTGAGTCGTAACAGAAGACCTCGCCTCAGCATGGAATCAGCAAGTTTTACCAACCGGCTTGACAAACAGGAGCAGAAAATGGAGGAGATCGCCCGTCTTGTACAAGAGCTTCTACTACGATCGGCGCCCCCACTGCCGGAACGCACCGAACCCGCTAGCCCAGGGGATGGGAACCTAGGGCTCGCGAGCCAGATGTGGCTCTTTTGATGGCTGCATCTGGCTCACAGACAAATCTTTAATTAAAAAAATAATAATGTTAAAAATATAAAACATTTCCATGTATTTCAATCCATTCATTTCCTACCGCTCATTTTCATAGGTTGCGGGTGGCTGGAGCCAATCACAGCTGTCCTCGGAGAAAACACCAAATTTTTATTGGATAATGCGTAACGTACACGGATCGTTGTGAGGTCTGGAAATTAATCTTACCTCCTTTTAATCAAGTAGTCAGTTAGCTAATTGCAGAGACCTTTTTATCAAAGAATATGGCTAAAAGAAAAAAAGATGAGGATTTTCAGCAGGAATGGACAGAGGAATTCGCCTTTGTGGAGAGAGCAGGTTCTGCAGTGTGTCTAATATGCAATGATAAAATTACATCGATGAAACGGTCAAATATAAAGCGGCACTTCGACACACGCAATACATTTGCATCGACATAAATGCACTACCATTTTTTTCACTTGCTTTGGATGAGTCAACAGACGTAAGCCCCTGTTCCCTGTTCAGCGTGATTGCAAGGTATGTTATCGGTGACACACTACGTGAGAAAAGTCTTGCTGTTTTGCCTATGAAAGGGGCAACAACATTTATTCAAGTCTTTCATTGAGTTCGCTAAAGAAAAAAAATCTACTGATGGATAAACTTATTTCGGTGTGTACTGATGGTGCTCCGTGCATGTTGGGGAAAAACAGAGGATTCATAGCGCTTCTTCGTGAACATGAAAAGAGACCCATCCTAAGTTTTCACTGCATCCTACATCAGGAGGCGCTTTGTGCTCAGATGTGTGGCGAGCAGCTTGGTGAGGTGATGTCGCTGGTCATTCAGGTGGTCAACTTTATTGTTGCCCGAGCTTTAAATGATCGCCAGTTTAAAACATTGCTGGAAGAAGTTGGGAATAATTATCCTGGTCTGCTTCTGCACAGCAATGTGCTTTGGTTGTCAAGGGGGAAGGTGCTCAGCCATTTCGTGGCTTGTCTGAGCGAAATTCGAACTTTTCTTGAAATGAAAAACGTCGAGCATCCTGAGTTAGCAAACACTGAGTGGCTCCTGAAGTTCTACTATCTCGTGGACATGACTGAACATCTGAACCAGCTCAATGTGAAAATGCAAGGCGTTGGAAATACAGTCTTATCCCTTCAACAAGCAGTGTTTGCATTTGAAAACAAGCGACATTGAAACAGGTCATTTACGTTTGAAAAACTGGGAGAGTTTAAAGATGCATGCACAGCAAGTGACCCTGCTCAACATCTTGATCTTCAGCAGCTAGCAGGCTTCACATCTAATCTCCTGCGGTCATTCAAAGCGCGCTTTGGAGAATTTAGTGAGCGCACTCTTCTTTTTAAGTTCATCACCCATCCACACGAGTGTGTGGTGGACAGTGCCGACCTGAGTTACATCCCCGGTCTCTCCGTCAGAGATTTTGAGCTACAAGCTGCTGACCTGAAGGCCTCAGATATGTGGGTGAATAAGTTCAAGTCACTGAATGAAGATTTGGAAAGACTTGCACGACAGCAAGCAGAGTTGGCGAGCAAACACAAGTGGGGAGAAATGAAAGCACTTCAACCCGCGGACCAGCTGATTGTCAAAACGTGGAACGCACTTCCCGTCACATACCACACACTGCAGTGTGTGAGTATTGCTGTACTGACAATGTTTGGCTCTACGTATGCATGTGAGCAGTCTTTCTCACATCTAAAGAACATTAAGACCAACCTACGATCACGTTTAACGGATGGAAGTCTCAACGCCTGCATGAAGCTTAACCTCACCACGTATCAAGTAGAATACAAAGCCAGCAGCAAAACCATGCAGCATCATAAGTCGCATTAATGGTAAGAAGCACTTCATTCATCGTTGGTTAGCAACAGCATAACCAAGTTATTAAATAGAAATCAGAGACTTACTGTACTTTAAAAGTGTTGGTCTTACATAAAATGCACACATTTACTTGTATTTAGTTTTAAACATATTGTATGGCTCTCATGGAATTACATTTTAAAATATGTGGTGTTCATGGCTCTCCAGCCAAAAAGGTTCCCGACCAGTGCGCTAGCCCTTTAGCCAGCTCGTCCGGAGGAGCTTCAGCGCTCGATACCATACTGCAAGTGGCCCCAACACTGGATCATGTGGCAATGCCTGAAAGGTATGACGGAGCGTTAAATACTTGTAAGGAGTTTCTCATGCAATGCAATATCTATATCGACCACCACCCGGAACAATTTTGGGCTATTTCGGATAAGATTCACTTTGTTATTTCCTTACTCATGGGCAAAGCTAAACAATGGGCCACGGCGTTATAGACCCAGGGTAGCAACGCGTTGACCTCGGAGGAGAAGTTTTCTTCTCTGTTTTGGGAGGTGTTTGATCACCCTGCAGCGGGACGAGACATGGGCTCAATTCTTTGCACACTCCACCAAGGGAAACGTAGGGCTGCAGAATATGCCTTGGAATTCAGAACGGTGGGGCAGTTGGCGGTTGGAACGAGCCTGCTCTTCTCACTATGTTTAAGAAGGGTCTTAGACCTGAACTGCCTGGATGCCTTCATTCACCACTCCATTGTCCTCGACAATTTATTGTGGGAGAGCAAGCCCCCTTGGGCAGCACCCCTGGAGGAACTCATTCCTGAGGTCACGGAGCAGAATTCAGAACCCATGGAACTGGGAAGAACTCACCTGACACCGTAAGAGCGACGTCGACGTTTACAGAGATGCCTGTTTGTACTGCAGGGAGGCAGGTCATCGGTGTGCTGGCTGTCCTATATGACCGGGGGCATCGGCTCTGAAGAGGTGAGTCAGTCTCTCAAGCCTGAAGTTAATACTAAGTGTGTGCATGTCCAAGTTCAGTTAAGCTATGGTTCAGGCTCTACTCTCTTGACAGCCCTAATAGATTCAGGAGCCGCAGGGAATTTTATCAACCGGGAAGTGGTTCGTCGACATCGCATCCCCGTTAAGGTCTCCGATCATCCCCTCACCCTCAGAGCCATGGACCGACATGGGTGAGAGGACAGTAAGACAACACATCCTGGGGCTGACTCTCCGAACCGGACTATTACACGAGGAGCAGATCTCCCTGTATGTCATCTCCGCTCCTCGTCATGATGTCATTCTGGGGTATCCCTGATTGGTTAAGCACCAGCCGAACATCTTGTGGGGTCAGGGTGAAATAACTAAGTGGGGAGAACAGTGTTTTACCTCTTGTCTGTCACTCCCAATCAGAGCTACACAAGTCGAGAGTTCCGGCAGAGAAAACCAGCAGGAGATTCCTACATGTTACAAGGATTTGGCGCAGGTGTTCTCCAAGCACAGAGCCAGCGAATTGCCGCCGCATCGTCCAGGGGACTGTGCCATTGACCTGCTGCCTGGTAGTACGCCCCCACGAAGTAGGATTTACCCTCTTTCGAGAACTGAATGGGAGGTGTTGGATAAGTATGTGGAGGATGCTCTTAGACAGGGGTACATTCGACCATCAACTTCACCCGCAGCAGCCAGCTTCTTTTTTATACAAAATAAAAAGGGAGGTCTCCGACCTTGCATAGATTATCGGGGCCTTAATGCTATAACCATTAATACTCCCTCTGATCCCTGCAGCCTTAGAAAAGCTGAAGTGGGCCACCATCTTCACGAAGCTCGATTTAAGGAGTGCTTACAACCTTATTCGTATTCGCAAGGGGGATGAATGGAAGGCCGCTTTTGTGACCACCTGGGGACATTATGAGTATCAGGTCATGCCCTTTGGGTTAGCGAATGCCCCTTTGGTCTTCCAGGCCTTCATAAACGATGTGCTGAGGGACATGATTGACTGCTGGGTGGTGGTCTATTTAGATGACATATTAATCTATTCTCCTACCTATGCGCAACATGTGTAAGATGTACGTTTGGTGCTCCAGCGCCTGTTAGAAAACAGACTGTTCATTAAACTCAAAAAGAGGCATTCTCATGAATCCTCCGTAAGGTTTCTGGGGTATGAGATTACGAAGAAAGGGGTATGCATGGAAGAGAATAAGGTGCAGGCTGTGCTCGACTGGCCCCAACCCTCCACTATCAAGGAACTACAAAAGTTCCTTGGATTCGCCAACTTCTACCGGCGCTTCATTCGGGGCTTTAGCAGTGAGGCCGCTCCCCTCACTTCGCTACTGAAGGGTGGCAGTAAAAAACTAGTATGGTCCCTTACAGCTGAGACGGCCTTTCGGGCACTGAAAAGCAAGTTTGCCTCGGCCCCTATCCTGGTTCATCCCAATCCGGAACTTCAGTGGGTCGGTTCCCCGTCCAAGTTACACCACTGCGCTTTCTTTTCCGGTAAACTCAGTGCGGTGGAGCGCAATTATGCTGTTGGAGATAGAGAGCTACTGGCCATGAAGTTGGCTTTTGAAGAGTGGCGACACTGGTAGGAGGGGGCCAAGTTTCCGTTTCTGGTGTTGACCGATCGTAAGAACTTGGAGTATCTGAGAGCAGCCAAAAGACTCAACTCCAGACAAGCCAGGTGGGCCATTTTCTTTTCCCATTTTGATTTTACTGTGTCTTATCGCCCAGGGTCAAAGAACAGAAAGGCTGATGCACTATCTCGACTGTGGGAAGCGGAGAAAGTGGAAGAGAGTCCTTCCACCATCTTGCCACCAGACTGTGTAGTGAGTCCCATCCACTGGAAAATCTCTGATCAGATCCAGCAGACTCGGTCCAGGGAGACCCCACCGGCGGACTGTCCACCAGATCGAGAGTTCGTTCCTGCCGATATGCACAGAGAAATAATACTCAGTATTCACTGTAACCCTTGTTCAGGTCACCCCGGTGTGAAAAGAACCCAGGAACTGCTGGGGAATCGCTACTGGTGAAGAGGTCTCCGTAAAGATGTGAACACGGTGGTAAACTCCTGCTCGGTGTGTGCTCAGTCCAAGGCTTCTCGTCAGTGACCTGCAGGGCTGTTAGAGTCGTTACCGGTCCCCAGACGCCCCTGGTCTCATCTCGGAATTGACTTTATCACAGACCTTCCTTTCTCACAAGGTATGACCACCATATCGGTTATAGTATATCGATTCTCCAAGGCGTGCCGTTTGATCCCCCTAGCGAAGTTGCCTACCACCTGGGAGATGGCCGAATGTTTATTTAACCAGGTGTTTTGATACTATGGCGTCCCGGAGTACATCGTTTCAGATAGAGGTCCGCAGTTTACCTCTCAAGTCTGGAAAGAGTTCTGCCGAGTACTGGAGGTGAGCGCCAGTTTAACGTCCGGTTATCACCCGGAGAGCAATGGTCAAACAGAACGTTTAATCCAGGAAATAGGGAGGTTCCTTAGGTCGTACTGTTCCAGGTCTCAACGTGACTGGGCAAAATATCTTCCCTGGGTGGAATACGCACAGAACTCTCTGAGAAACGCTGCCACAGGACTAACCCCTTTTCAGTGTGTTCTAGGCTACCAACCTCCTCTATTCCCGTGGTCCGGGGAACCCTCTGACGTGCCCGCGGTCGACGACTGGATACGACGCAGCGAACAGACCTGGGAGGAAGCACACGTCCGGCCACAGTGAGCTGTGCGTCACCAGCAATTACAAGCCAATCGGCGCCGTTGGCCGATTTCTGCCCTCCGGCCAGGACAGATGGTGTGGCTCTCTACACGACACTTAAAGCTACACCTGCCCTGTAAGAAACTCAGTCCAAAGTACATTGGTCCATTCAAGATCCTGAAACAGGTGAACCCTGTGGCGTATCGACTTCAGCTCCCCAGATCTTACCGCATAGCACCCACAATTCATGTTTCTCTGTTAAAACCTGTTACTTCTGCCCCCCTATCAGGGTCTGAGACAGCGGAACCCCCACCACCTTTGGATGTAGAAGGTGCACCTGCTTACTCGGTCAAGAGTTTATTGGACTCGAAGCGGCGAGCAGGTCATATGTTCTCTCTAGTGGATTGGGAGGGGTACGGTCCGGAGGAAAGGTCTTGGGTACCGGCATGCACCATACTCGACCCCTCCCTCATCAGCACCTTTCATTGGGAGCACTAAGATCATCCTGCGCCAAGGCTCAGAGGGCGCCCCAGGAAGAAGAGGTTTCCGTCAGGTGGTGGGGGGTTGGTGGTTATGTCACGATGGTGGGTGAATCCGGCTTTGTCTGCCTGATTTACGGTTTATTTGGTATCTGACCCCGGAACGTCTACTCACTCTGTCTTTTGGATAACATCAATAAAACCTGCTTATGATTCCTATTCAGCGTGTCTGTGAGTCGTAACAATTATACTCATGATTAAGACAAGTTACTGATATCTTAATTTCTCTCTACTTGTTTTTGTGTCCCCTCAAGTCAAGTGGAAAACAATACGTACATTATCAATCAACGTTTATTTTAAATGATTTACACAATAAACCAAACAATTCAGTTTTTTTAATTAATCTATAATAAGTCCTTGATACTTGCACGATGGAAGGAAGTTTTGTCTTAAAATCTTACGATACATGGCCGCATTCATTCTTCCCTTAACATGGATCAGTCTTCCTGTTCCCTTTGCAGAAAAACAGCCCCAAAGCATGATGTTTCCACCCCCATGCTTCACAGTGGATATGGTGTTCCTGTGAGGCAACTCAGCATCCAAATCATGACTAGTTGAGTTTTCATCCAAAAACTTCTATTTTGTTTTCATCTGACCACATGATATTCTCCCAAGTCTACAATCTTCTTCCTGGTGTCCTTCAACAGCTCTTTGGTCTTGGCCATGGTTGAGTTTGGAGTCTGACTGTTTGAGGCTGTGGAGAGGTGTCTTTTATACAGATAACGAGTTCAAGCAGGTGCCATTAATACAGGTAACGAGTTTAGGAAAGAAGAGCTTCTTAAAGAAGTTGCAGGTCTGTGAGAGCCAGAAATCTGGCTTGTTTGTGGCTGACTAAATACTTTTTTGCCCCACTATATATACACACATACATACATAAATAAATACATACATACATACATATATATATATATATATATATATATATACATATACATACACACACACATACACATACATATATGTCTGTGTGTGTGTGTATATATATAACATCATACATATACATATACATACACACACACATACACATACATATATGTCTGTTTGTAGTGTGGTATATATATTATATATATATATAGATATGTATATATGATATATAAGGAGAGATATATATACTATATATATATAGAGAGATATATATATATATATAGTATATTAGAGAGGATAGATATATACAAACACAACACACACGTCTTGTGTTGTATATATATATAGATATATATATATATATATATATATATACGTATATATATATATATTATATATATATATATATATATGTGTATGTATGTATGTATGTATGTGGCAAAAGTATTTGAAACTTTGCTTTCAATAACTGCAACTAAATGTGTTCTGTAACTTGATCACAGTCCTGCACACCGGCTTGGAGGAATTTTACCGCATTCCTCCATACAGAACAGCTTCAACTCTGGCATGTTGGTGGGTTTCCTCACATTAGCTGCTCACTTCAGGTCCATCCACAACATTTCGATTGGATTAAGGTCAGGACTTTGACTTGGCCATTCCAAAAAATTAACTTTATTCTTTGATGTGTTCAAATTTGACCTCCAATATAGCCTACAGTAAAAGCCTGAGGCCCAGTAAACAGGTGGGGGGTCCACCACCACAGAGGATGAAGAAATGGCCTTTAGTTAAAAAAACAACAACAACAACAATAAATAAATAAATAAAAAACTAAATAAGTAAATAAAAAATAGGCAATATATTGCTGAAGGAATCTCATCTGACTCAACCACCCCCAGGACACACAAGAGGTTAATTTTTCAAATTAACAGTAGAGCCTTTTATCACCTGTTTCTTAGGGGTATATCACATGGTTAGGGACATTGAGGTTTTTGAAGGAAGTCGTTTTCACTTTTTATGGTGACTTGGAATTATATATTAGAAAATTTTGATGTGGCCTGAACACCATTCTAAAAACAAAATACGAGGACACATTAAATTTTCAGTTCCTATAGCAGGAACAAAATACTGATAATAACAGATGTTATACATCATCAGCACTGACAAATCTGGCACTTTTTTTTTTTTCAAATCTACAGTATTATGGACAAAAATATTTGGACATCTACACTACCTAGTCCTGGGTGAAGGCAAAAAACAATTAGTAGACAGAAGATTTAAAATGTTTCTCAACTTCTTGGCCTTGGTTCTGGGTAGTCATTCCTTATCCAAACCTGTCATAAGAATATAGTCTATGTTACAAGAAATGAAAGTAGCCCAATCCCAATTGGGAAGGACACCATCCTGTCCTAAAAGGCCAGGCTTACCCTCATTGCTTCAGTTTAGTTTCAGCTGTTGTGATTAAATGATATAATTTCACATGGTTAGATTAGGGAAAATTCTGTTCAGTAAAGCTGAGGTTAACTCAAGTTCTGGGTTTTAAACAGCTACAAAAAAAAATGCAGTGAATGCTATGGAGCACGTGTATTGGTTTGCTAGGAGGAAAAGCGATGCATGGTGAGACAACAGACACGATCTTGCTCTGTTGCACATGTAATTACAGCAATAAACATTCTTTAGCCGGTAACCTGAACACAGACATGCATGTGCACTAGAGTACATGTAGGTGAAGGCCTGCTCAAGTTTCAGGTAACAAGCAGTTATCAGACAAGTCTGATAATATGTTAATGTCACTGACAGAAGGAGGGATAATCCAGAAGTAGGTAGGAATTTTCCAATTAGAAATAATGGCAATTATTTGTCCTGCAGTCTGAATATCTGTAATCCAAATCATTAGACTGCAGTGGAGTTTGAGTGTACAGTGGGGCAAAAAAGTATTTAGTCAGCCACTGATTGTGCAAGTTTGTGTAACTGGTATTTTGGCCCATTCCTCCATGCAGATCTCCTCTAGAGCAGTGATGTTTTGAGGCAACACAGACTTTCAACTCCCTCCACACATTTTCTATGTGGTTGAGATCTGGAGCATGGCTAGGCCACTCCAGGACCTTGAAATGCTTTTTACGGAGCCAACCCTTCGTTGCCCGAGCGGTGTGTTTGGGATCATTGTCATTCTGGATCCAGCCATGTTCCATCTTCAATGCTCTCACTGATGGAAGGAAGTTTTGGCTTAAAATCTCACGATACATGGCCCCGTTCATTCTTCCCTTAACATGGATCAGTTTTCCTGCCCCCTTTGCAGAAAAACAGCCCCACAGCATGATGTTTCCACCCCCATGCTTCACAGTAGGTATGGTGCACCTCAGCATTCTTCTGCCCCCAAACATGGCGAGTTGAGTTTTTACCAAAAAGTTCTATTTTGTTTTCATCTGACCACATGATATTCTTCCAGTCCTCTTCTGGATCATCCATGTGCTCTCTGGCAAACTTCAGATGGGCCTGGACATGTACTGGCTTAAGCAGGGGGGCACGCCTGGCACTGCAGAATCCGAGTCC